>OMNV01009273.1:0-39689 GCA_900303265.1 Brotula barbata | reverse complement strand
TCCATTTTTACCATCCTATAGGGGAATTTTTGGCTTCAAAAGTAATATACAAATCTCTGTGGAAAGAATCAGGCATATTAATCACATAATAGATTACCAATAGGTACAATTTCATCTCGATCGGGGTAAATTATGTAAAACAGCTGTCTCTTGCAATGTAATATTACAGTGATCTGAGTATTGAGGATGGATCGAATGCCGAGGACACACCTCTTCATCAAGTGTGTAAAATATATTTTGTTAGGATGAGTATGCACTCCTCTCGGTTTGAAATGATCTCGCTAGCTTGTATATTGCAGCTTTCTCATATCTAGTGTCTGAATATATGAGCTGTGCAGAAATACATTTGCTGAATTGATTCTGTTCCAGCTTGAAGCCATACGTTTTCCCAACCAATTGTTTTTGAAATATATGATGACAACAGAGAGTAGATAGTCTGAGAGAGAACCAGAGAGAACTGGTGTTAATTAGATGAGTTAACTGCCTAATTAACAAATGATGAAGTGTCATAATGCCCCTGAGAGACAGGCGCACACACACGCATGCACACACACACAGACATGCGCACACACAAAGGAACAGCTGTTGAGGTTCTCAATTGCAATTTGATGAGGCCAGATCGTAATCTTACAAACATACCCAAGCAAATGCACACCCACATCCATGTACAGCCTTATTACTGATTCATAATTCATCGGCACAATTAATTTGCTTCATTTGGGCTTTGGGTTAGTTGATGTTTACATTTGTACAATTAGATTGTCAAAAAATGTTGTTGTTATATTAATATTATTATTATTAATAATAATAATAATAATAATAATAATGATAATAGTAGTTCTTAAATTATTAACTTTGTTGTCTACGTTTCTGCGTATCTTGCCAGTCTCACTCTTTTTCTCGTGGTGTTAATCTGATTATTATTGAATATATCCGCTATGCTGCCTGGTAAAATTAAGCTACCCAAGCAAGCACAATCCACTGATTGACAACTTGGCACCAGTTCCTCCTGCTTAAGAGTTTGACTCATTTTCCTGATGCTGAAATCTAAAATGGGCTTTGATTTAAACATGGTGAGTCCTGAAAATGATGAACCATTTCCCCAACGGTTTGACCTTTTCTTGTTTAAGTGCATTGGTAATATTCACGTCGCTAATCATTACTGTTAGGTTTTTGCATCGCCCCAAAAGCAAATGTTACAAATGGCTGTACTAGTTCTTTGGTCACAGCTGGAGTGCTGTAATGGAGCTGTACGAATTTAGCCACTAATCTTCACAAATCTGTGCACATGAATTTTGCATGTACATGCTCAGCGAATTACGATTAGCCCATTCCAACAACTTGGTGGCTGCCCCTGTAAAAGGGCAGCAGCAATCCTGCGTCTTACCCGCTAAGGCTTCAGTAATGAGTGTAACAGCAGGGTGACTCATTAGAGGCCTCTCATCTGAATGCTGATAACCAAGCCCACTGCCATATCAATGACACGGAAGCACGGAATGTGTCAGCCCAGAGAAAACTGCCAGTCTGCACCTATTCTACCTCGAACACAAAGAAACTGGTTATTTCTTTTATTATGCAGTAAACAGAACTCATGGCAGCAGACACCCACACACGGAGCTTTGTCAGCTAACATTTAATATACATACACTATACAGGTATATGTAAATAATATACACTTAGTGTACTGAATATGAGCTCACTGTTGCTACATTGTGAAGTAGTGGTTGGGTCACTGCCCTGGCCTTCTCACTCAGGCACTTATGGCACATTGCTGTGTACATTTACCGACAGTGACTTAAGTCGCATTTTTGGAACCGCAGCAGCCAGAGTTTTACCTCATAGTTTATAGTTTTACTGCATGTACAGTGCAAAAAGGTTTATTGTTTCTGTCTTCAAGTGTTTTACATCCAGATGATTTTCTCTGAGATATTTTCTTCCACCTACCAAAAGTACTGTTTTTCCTTCTTTGAGAAGACAGATCACTGCAGTTAAGTGTAAACAAAGCCATTCCACAGCAAAGAATGTCTCACTAACAGCTTCCTGTAATAGGAAGGAAGGACACAAATGCAGAGAAAATGCTAACAAGCTGCTAATTATGTACAGCATGCAATAGCGTTCCGAAAGGTAAGTAAAACAAACCATAAACACTAACATTACCAGCGTGCACTGCAGATGTTGTTTTTGTTATTCGATTTCCACCTACATTGTTGGCTAGATTAAAATACATTTTTCACTCATATGAACTCACCTTTAAATAGGGTCCCTGCTTTCATTTGGAGACCTGTATCTTATGTATCTGGACATTAAATTAGATGGCATAAGTTACTTTGGGCTCTGAAGTCTGGTACAACACGGGGCTGTCACCATGCCTGATGAGGCTCCACCAGACTGTGAGGCCACAGACAGAATGCTCTGAGCTTCCTTGGCTCTCACTGCTGTCGTTCTGGGTCAGCCAGGAGATTGGCCTGTGGGGGCCTGGAATCTAAAGGGCACTTCCTGTACAGCAGCCAGTGAAGGCCACTTAGGTATTATTGCCTCTGCCTCTGCTTTCAAGGGACGTTCTACATTGCTGTCTGTACTGTGCTTCAAAGTAGAGCCAGATAAAAAAAAAGTAAGAATCCTAGGAGTGACAATTGACAACCGTTCCACAAACATGTCTGCTTGCCCGATAGCATGATGTTAGCATGATGGTGACACGGTGATGACATTGGTAACATCACGCTGCCAGTTGCTACCACTGGTCCAAGGAGGATTGCTGGGAAATCAGCCCCACAGTCTGCAAGCCAGAACAGCAGACCTCACTCCTCTCCAAACTGATGAACCGCAGACAAAATGAGTCAGATCTGAACTGGAGTTGGATCCCATGTGCCACCAAAGATGGCCCTGAGCTGAGAGAGTATCATCAAGCATGGTGACTGCTGTAGGTCATGCTTACCATCCAGAGCACCAGCATATAATGAGGACACTGCTGGGAACATCTACTTGGCACAGAGAACAGCAATATAAAATCCTTACTGAATGCTTAAAGGGATAATCCAGCCAATCTACAAAATATTATGATTCAGGTCATTTTTTTTGAATGATGGTATAATGCCTTTAAAAAATACAGTCTAGGGCCACTTGGACCTTAAATTTATGAATTTTTGCAAAATATCTGAATATCTGAAAGCTTGACAAATACTAAAAACAACCCAAGATGTTAGTGTTACAACTTGAGGCCACTTGATACTCTGTTGGGAGTTTGCTTACATCTCTGATTGTCCATGGGGTCTCTCTGTGGATGTTCAGGCACACGTTTTCTACATCAAATCCTGTAAAACGTGGAGCAAACGTAAAATCAACCGGAGGTCTCGTCTAAGGAGATTGATAGCTTTATTTGTTGAAGAGTACATGTGTTCTTATAGTCAGCTGGCACATGTATGTTAGGTCTAAAATGACTTGATGTATCATGTTTTTATAAAGATAAGTCGCAATTGCAAGATGCCTTTTATGCCTTTTACCATACATCTGAAAAATATGACAGTTTTGTTGCTAAAAATATTAAGATAATGAGTTGTAAAACGTTTCTGCAATTTTCTAGTATGCCGTGTATTCCTGTAAATTCTTAATTGAATGACAGACTGACTGTAATGAGTATGTAGTCTATAAACAGTCCTATAAATGTGAGCATATTGCCTCAATAATTGTCGTCGAGTACATGGTACTGGTAAGACACCTGTAGAAAACGAGACTGGTAGTTGTTGTAAGTACACTTTCCTGTATGTTACTATAGCAACGTTCTGTTCGGCTTCAGGTTAATAAGTTGTGTGATCATAATTAGCACCGTCCCTCTGGATCGAGGTGGTGGCAGCTCCGGTCTGCCTGTTCGCTATGAGTTCTGGCAGCACTGTAATGTCAGGCTGCTAAATGAGGATAATCTGGAATTGATTAATCCCAAACCTCAACTCAAAGCTTTTTACCTTCGATTATATTTAAAATATTATGACGTTTATTCATTTTTCTCCACTGTGTGTCTTTGTGTCTGTCTCTGTAGAGCAGCTGCTTTAAAAAGGCCGGGGCTGTAATCATTAGGATAAATGCCATATATTCAACACTTATCGCCAAATCCAACCCTTCCATCTCTCTTCCTCCTCATTAGCAGTCTCCTCTCTCCTCCCTCCATCACACCATCCCCTCCTCATTTCCTAGTCAGATGGGGCTTTGCAAGGCAGAAGGTCACAGAAATGTCTTACATACAGTCTCTCTCTCTCTCCCTCCCATACTCTTCTTTCCTCTCACTCACATCACACATATATAATTTTTCTTCACTCTCACATGAGAACGTATACATTATCAAAAAAAGAAAAAGTACACATCCTTTCATCAATACCAACTCTCTTACCCCCATTCTGTTACTTTTGTAATAGCCACATCAAACCCAGATCTGGAAAGCAGCAGGCCATCAACCAATGGATACAAAACTAGTTCATTTTAAAATATTTGAGCTCTCAACTTTTCATCCGATCTGAAAGCAATGATAAAATTAACTGCTATTTTTGAAATGTGACCTAATAAATTGTATCTTCAATGTTTAAAGTGGATTCATATCTATTGGAAGGAAAAAGTAACTGTAGTGTGTGAAAGTGTTAGAGAAAGTGAGAGTGAGAGAAAAGGAGAGGTAAGCAGAGGTGTTTAGCTGTGTTACACCCAGAAAGGATGACAATGGAGAGGAAGAATCGATAGTCCCGCTCTGTGTTTGCAGTCACTAAGACATCCACGATGTGACCTCACCATAACCATAGAGATTAGTTGTCACACACTTGTCGGCGCTGTAGTCTCTTTTTTACAGTGATGACCGATCGGGATGATGTGTGTGTGTGGTGTACAGTTTGAATGTTTGTGTGACTCCGTCTGTCTGTGAGTGAGAGTTCGGAGTTGTCAATGGTGCTTTCTAGCAAGAAAACTGTATATTACATTTAATCTCAACTCTGTATTATTGTAATATTATTTTAGTGTGGGAAAGTGACCATTTACTGTTTGAGAAATTGACATCACAAGAAAATAAACGTTCATATTTTCTTTCATTATTTTGTTCACTGTAACTAAATTTTAGAAAATTGAGACCCACAAGCTTCTCATCCAGCTGTAACCTAGCAACGGTTTATTCTACCTTTTCTTTGCTGCTTTTACAAACTGTGCCTAAAGCCCTGTATGTCTCCTCACATTAACAACTGTGCACAAACAGCGGCCCTTCTGCTATAAGCATGCAGTGGGTACACACACACACAGATGTTTGTTTGTGTGTGTGTGTGTGTGTATGTTATCACCAATAGAGCAGTGAAGTTAATTGGCTTCAGCTGAGAGGAGAAGCAAGGCAATAGCTTTAAACACACAGGCAAACAGAAATAGATGCACCCACACACCCACTGTGGAGCTTGGTTGTATCCAAACATTGACGCCTATTGTTGTGTCTTTATTTAGACACATGGCTTACACGGGCTACAGACTGATAACAAGCGTGTGTGTGTGTGTCTGTGTGTCTGTGTTTGAGTGTTTAGGTCACAGGGGTAATGTGTATGCTGTGAAACAGGATTGTTGGTGAGCTCGACATGGTTCATGGCAAGAGGATTGAGGATTTTGCCCTCCAATTACATATAGTTGCCAATGAAAGTAAAAACAAAGTTATGTGGACCGACAGAGACAACAATAACACTCCCCCTCCCATCACCTCACTCATACCTCTATTTCTGAATCTGTTTCACCTTTAGTTGACTTTTGTCTCCCTCACTTGATTTATTTGTCTCTTTGTCTCACACAGAAAACCTTATTTTACTAAAGATTTGAAATAGGCATCAAAATAAATCCAAATAAATCCACCTGGTTTTCTCACATTCAATATCCACATATGTGCATGCATGCGTGTCGCTCAGGACATTTGCCACTCTGGTTTGAGTGATAATGTATTCGGGTGTGTGGGTGTAAGGTGTTTTGAATGGGCGTGAAAGATTGAAGCAGCACATTTTGTCATTTCCTTTTGCTTTCTGTGCATTAAGTGCCTTTATGTGTGTCAAATAAAGCAGGGGGGGTGCCAGCTTCGTATGAGGCCTGGACGTGCTCAAGTACCTGTACTCAGAAACAAATTCTGCACGCACCAGCACACACATACACACACACAAACAAATCCTTAATCCAGCAACAGTGCCTCTTAGGCACTCCTTGGTGAAGAGAGAACGGAAGAGAAAAGAAAGAGAAGAAAAGGAAAGAGAGAAGTCAATTCAAAACTGAAGTGTTGTGTCTAGGTTTCTCTAACAGGCCTTACATGAAGGTGCATCCCTCGCTCTCTCGCTCTCTTTTTGTCTCTCTCTCTCTGACTTTCAGAATGTTTCTTCAGAAAAACACTTTCAGCAACAGAAAAATAAGCAGTGCATTTATCAGATAGCCCAGGCAAAGATAGATTTCACTTACAGCGACCACGTACATTTCCACTCTGACGATTTGGAGAAACAAATTTTTAATTAAATTTGTCCTTTTTTACAATGCATTTGAAGGCTGATATCATCTCAAAGATACCCAGTTTTGATAGTCCTATGGTGCTGTAGCTTTGCTGAGCTACCGGCTCACTGATGTTGTGCAGTTTGATCCATTATATTCAGAGAGGCAAAGGGAAGTCCAGGAAATGTTCTTGTCTCCTGTGCTTGGATTCCAATTGAAACTTTGAAATTTCGATTACATTCAGATATCGTGAATTTGTGATACAGTACTTGTGTGCAGGAGAAAAATAAAACAACTTTGGGGCTTTGCAATCTTCAACCAGCTTGACTGGTTCCCACAAGATAATGAACATTAGGGGCTCCGTAAGTATTCATACAAAAACTGAAAAAAATTGATTTAATTACAAAATCATGAATTACCAGTAAAAAGTAAAAAAAAATCATTTGTCATTTGCAATGTCATTTGCATTAGTCTGGAGGTCTGCATCACATTTGCACATCCCTGATCCTCCTCCCTCTGCTTCCATTTTATTTGGTATAGGTGACCAACCTTGTGTGTCTCTTTATGTGTGTCTTCTGATTTGTTTGCGAATAAAATGTTTTGTACCTCTGCATCCTCTATATTGGGGAAAAAGACTGAGAATATTGTGAGCAATAGACTCTCGGGTGAAATCTGTACTAAGTGTAAGTGTTTAAAATCTTGTGAATGTATTGAATTAATATATGATAAATATTTTGTAACCTGTGTTTGTATTGTGATAGCTGTGTGAAAAGTGACGAAAATTATTTGAAGAGAACCAGCAATCATTAAATGTGTTTTCAGTGCAGCGTCAAACCAGCTCTGTCGCTGTCCAGAGTGCTGATCGCCCCAGGAGCAGCACTACGGGAGCTGTCCAAGGTGCTTATTGCTGTTTGTGCCAGCAGGCAGGGACGTCACTGGTGAGAGTTCACTCCAAAACTTCCACTCAATCTGTTTGTCATTTGTTTCTCCTATAGCAGGACATTTTTAGACACACATTGTTCCATCTTGGCGTGTTGGTTTATATTTCCATTTTAGTTGTTCGGTGACGTCTTGGTTGTTGTTTTTCCATCTGAACTGCATGTAGTGAGATTGGTTCGTGTTATGTTGGCAGGACCCCTCAGTGTGTTGTTGCTTTGTACTAGTTGTCCTGCTGAGTCATATATAAAGAGGCTAACCTGTGCCAAGTTTTTTTTTTTTTTGTCATCACTACAATTAGGTTCCAACAACGCAATGTTGTAGCGTGCAGTTTTTCCAACACTAGCCGGCCTCACATTCACACTAAATTACCAAGAGTGCATTTGGTCATGCTGACAGGCTCACAGCCAAACTCATAAGACCACGAATGAGTAAGCCATGCGTCCAACTACCTGCATCTATAATCTCAGGGCCTGCGGGAGAGTTGTAGTTTCATTACAGTTTAGCAGTGTTTTAATATGCTTTCCAGAAGAAATCTTATGTATTCCATTGCACTTTTTTATAGCTGTAATTGTGAGCTGGGGTCCTTGTGCATGTTTCATGTCAAGAGAATCCAAAATGCAAAGATAACAATGCTCTTCTTCCTCCTTTGTCACTTCGATCACAGGTTTTTGTGATTTTACACAAGTCCGACATCATTCCTTGTGTATGGCAACCATTGTTAATTTCAAAAGAGTCCACTGAAACGGAAATGTGCAACACATCCAGTTTGAATAATAATTATCTCACACAGCATAGTTTGGTTTTGACATAAAATCACAAATATCCTCTTTGTACATCTTATAGCCAGCATGCCATGTGCCAAAGTACATTTACATATAAATGTCCTCTAGTCAGAAATATTGTGAAGCGTATTTTCAGCCAGGTCAACTATCTGCATTGATCAATGAAACTTTACAGGTTAATGAGGATGATGCGGCCATGGACGCATTTATTTTTATTTTTGACATCTGTTCTGCTTTATTATGATAGTTACAGTAGAGAGACAGACAGGAAGCACAGAGCCAAGATAGGGGAGGACATGCATCATAGGGCACAAGCCAGAATTGAACCCTCACCACTGCAGTTATGTGGTGCGCGCCTTATCTGATGAGCCACTGGTTTGCCACCCCCCATAGACGCATTTTGTCAGAAACTTCAACTAATTTTCAGCACACAGTCATTTTTTTGGTGAACCAACTCTATTGGATTTGCACACACAGTGCCTCTGTTATTTGTGAGGTAATATACACTGCTATGCTGGATCCTTTGGTGTTTTCTTCTATTGTGACCAGAATTTGAATAGTCGGTTCTAAACATTTTTACTTTTTTTGAGCCTAAACCTAAGCGCTGAGTCATGTCTTTCAGCAGTTTGAAAAAAAATGCTTATTTGTGTGAAGCCCCTTCACGGCTGTAACTCATCTAAAATGCACAATGTGCATGTATCTGCAAGAACAGGGATCTTGTCTTTGTGTAAGTGTCTGTGTGTGCGTGTGTGTGTGTTGCTGGCTTTCTGTCAGCTCCACTTTTAAAGCTTACTGTTTGTTTATCAAGGTTTGCATTGTGTCGTGCCAGGGTGAATTGTTGAACTGTGGTGCTGTGTCGGTAGACTGTCTGAGTTTTGATTATTCCCCAGACCACGCTTAACCTAAAGAATGTTAGTGGTGGATTCTGGACGATAGAACAGCCATAAACGTGTAGGGATTGCCTTTACTTGACCACATTCAAAGGAAAGGATTGTAAACGTGTGCATTTTTCGTCCCATTTAAATTTTTTTTTCTTCTGTTATTGTTTCACTATTGTCAAAATCATAATGTGGCTGTGTATGATCGATTTGTTGAATTTTAAGGAAGCTGTACTGCAGTGGATTTATTCTTGTTGTTCTTGCATAATCCTAATTTCATATTATTTATTTGATAATCTGATAATCATCTATACATGCTGATTTGATGTAGTGGTGTCTTCTAAGGGTGTACAGGTACATCAGTGGATCCCGATACATTGACCGAGGTGCTGATTCATTTACAGAGATCTGAGCTGTTAAATTGTCTTATCTATTATTGTGGGAAACTTAAAAAGAAATCTGATTTAAAGGAAAATGTAGTGCCTCAAAACGTATTCCTAGATTGAGGATCTTGGTATTAAAGTTTCCATTGTCCTAGCTGTAAATCCAGAGACTTCTAACAGACAATATTTTTTTGATTTAAGTGTATGAAAACAATAAAATTAAACCAAATCAAACAGATACCGCACAATAAATAATATTGAATTGAATCACCCCGTAGCCAGACTTCCACCCATAGTCTCCACTGTATCTTTTTCTTTCTTCTCAAACATTAACATTTATCTTAGATACGTTGTAATTATGTGCATGTCTTCATAACGTGGAAAATCCGAGGGGTAAAAGCTGAATATATTTCAGCTATTTATTTATTTAATTTATCTAAGCAGAAATTTACCTGCGCTAATGTAATAGAAATGCATAGTTTGCTGCAGCACATCATTTCTTTTTCTTTTTTTTTTACTAACTATTGGTCTTTGTCAGAAGAAAGTTAAAGTGGCCCTCATCTTTCATTCTGCCCTGCCTACAGAATAATAACTACCCACACGCCAACGGCTGAGATAGAACAATATACCCACTGTGTGTCTGTGTAGGTGTGTGTGCTGCCTAGCATGTGTGTATGCGAGTGTGTCTGAGGTATTACTCCAGACATGCTTGGGAGGTTTTCATCTGCTGAAGTCTGTTGCCTAAATCCTGCAGAGAGTGAGAGGGGGCAGAAAACAAGAAGGTGAGGCAGAGAGAGACGACAATGGGGAAAGTGAAGAGCGGTGTTTTTAGTGGAATTAGATTGTTCCTGAGTGTGAGTCAGGCTCTCTGCTCCAAACTAATGGTGATGGATGGTCCTCCACTTTGAAACAATGGAACACACACACACACACACACACACACACACAGACACACTGGTCTCTTTTGCAGCCTTCAAGCTGCATACCTCAGTTCATCTTAACAGATAAGGCTTTTAGAAGTCGTTCATCTCAAGTAAAAGGCACGCACATTATTCAAAATGGATACAGAACAGGTCAAATTGGAGACACTAGATTGTTTCTTGAGGATAAAATCACAAACAGTGATTCAGACGCACCTCGCTAATATACCAAACAACATGTGTGTCATCCCTTTGCTCATCCCCGATTAGTTTGTCTCTCTGATGATAAATAAAAGTAACCCTGTAGAATTGTTCCATTAGCACAATTAATTGATCCTCAATTTGTTGGGATCCATAACTTTCCGTCGGGTGCTTGTAGAGCTCAATAAGTAAAGGGAACATTTCAAATTGTAACACCCCCAAACGGCCCACACACACAGCGTCTTTTTCTCAGGGTGAGGAATATTATTCTTCATGATCAGAGCCTGAAAATGTCCAGTTAGCTAACATTAATGTCATAAATATATTTGATCAGTCATCCATTGACGTTGATTCATTCATGTTTTAGGGGCAAAAATATAGAATAGGGCTAACTTTGTTGTCCTTTTCCCATGGTTGTTTCCTTTTCTGGTTCATTGTTGTTCTGTTCAACCCACAGAAAGCATAGTATGGAACAATGCGTGCATTGGCAGACATGAAGACATTCAAATTTGGCCTTGAGCAGACACTACCATACAGATACTACAACTTGGAATATAAGTCAATTTTGTCATTGTTTCATGTTATTTAATTATGCTGGCCTAGTAAATCTCTTTTCCACTGGCGCTCATATTTCTGACCAATGAACAAATACACTGTGGCTCTCAGGGCCTATATTGATATATTTTTGTCCTCTTGGATTTTTCTTTCCATCCAAATCAGGTAGCAAATTCAATTTATTCCCTGTTTTGGAAGAAAACAAACAAACTGCAGGTCTTAGATAACCTAAGAGCTTTTGAAGCGTAAACAAATGGGCATAACTGGCTGTGGGCTGCCACTGAATGGAATGTGTCACGTTCCATACAGAGTATATCAGTGAAAATCTGGTTAGTTTACCTTATAAACGGAGGAGGATTTAATGATTGAAGGATTCACCTTATATTAGGATCACTATATTTGCATGAGAAGTAATGATTATGGCTTTCAGTTAGAAATGATAAAATACATTCCGTATATGGCTGCAGGAAAATGTAGCATTCTCTTGGCGATGCAGAGCACTTATACTAATCATACATCCTTGAGTGTAAATTAAGTTTATTTTTTTTATTTCCTGGAGGAGGCTTAACAATTACCCATAACAAGGATCTGAAAATCATATTTTGTTATTAAACATACACAGAGGTTTGGGTTGGGTAAATAGGATTTCCATTTCTTTCAGTGGCAGTTACACTACTCGGTGCATATCAGTCACAAATGTTATGAGAAGTTATTGGCTTCATGGTGTTATTTTTGCGTTCGGGAAATAGGAAACTTCTTGCCTGCTTAGTCATGCAGTAACTACAGTGGATGATGCATTCTTTCATCAGATCTAATTTCTCTTGCAAGGCCAGTATTTAATAAAACGTCAACTTTAAAGGCAAATTTAAGGATGGCCATTTTACACAGGTACATATTTTAACCTGCTTTCACTGAGACATCAGCATACAATGAGTAATAGTTTTTGATAAAAAAAGATTCTAGCTGAAAACGAATGAAACCTCAACACAGTTTGCTCATATTAAACTATATGATGTTTACATGAACCGTCACTTCAGTGAACAACATGAAGGCGTGATGTGGATATAAAAAAAAATCCATGTGCTTTGTGTATGAAATATCAGGATCGTAGTTAGTCTGGGAGAAAAATTATTTTCTCCAGAGATCAACCTGAGTTTATGCTCTGTTTGTGCATGAAAATTGGAGATGTTGATTTGATATTGCACACCTGAATCTTGGATATATTAAATCACGTAGCGTTATTGCATCACCGCACCTTGCACATAGTTTTTCTACTAATCATGTGGTCCCAAAATACTTGAATAAGGTAGAGTGACAAATAGGACTAGAAACATACAACAAGCTGAGAAGATGCTGATTCAGTTCGATGGAAACACTTTTAATAAATCCAGATAAAATCTATTTTGTTTATTATCAGGATTTAGTTGTTTTTTCTTTGGACTTCAGTCTAGTATACTATTAGAACATGACAAATTATGTCTTGGCTTGTTCGTTTAAGCTCTCCAACATTACGATTCAAGGTGCCCCACTCATTTCAGTCAGTCAGCAAAAAAGTCAGTGAAAAATATCAATGCAATGGGAAGTTATTAAAGGCTAAGATATATATGAGTTCTGGGCTTGCTTGAGTTTCATTGGACTCATAACAGAGGAATATAATGCAAGTGACATAGGCTATTAACCTGGTCAGGGGCTTTATAATACAAGGCTGCATGATCAGCGAGGTGCAGTTCAAATGAATCCGATCCTTTGAGCAATACAAGTGGGTAAGGGAAAAATTCAAATAGTAAGTAATAGTAAAACACTCAAATATTTCAAAACACATTTGGACACGTCGATAAATAATTTCTCTGCAAAACTGTAATGAGCCACTGATCTGGAACCGTTGAAACACACCTACTGAATGAGTATTCTGTTGGAGAATGTGTTACGAATTGTGCACAAAAGTTCATCACTGCAGCAAATGTAGTCATTAATAGCTTGTAACCTGTGGATAGTCAACTTGCTATCAGGTAACCTCTATAATTAGCCGCTCAAAGTTAGAGTGAGCAAGTGTGAAAGCTAAAAACTAAAACTCCCGCTGCCAGAATCTCCTCTGACATCGGGTCAACACCAAAACATTTCACAGCAGCTACAAACAAAACAACGTGCGGCTCAAATAAACACCGAACACTGCACAGGTTAGTGCACGGAGTAGTACTGTATGCATTAGAAGTAGTACGAGTATAGTATGTTTGGTAATTCACTATCAAGTGTTGAGTCGAGTCCTATTTCTCGCAGCGTGGCAGAAGAGAACCAACGGCAAACTGGGAAATAACAACAATGATCTCTTTCACCAATCCAGATGTTTAAGTAGATCCTAACACATTTCTTGTCAGTTGTTTGGCTTGCAAACATACACGTCATACTGCAGAAACGCCATGGTTAGTCTGAGAGAGAGGATTAAGCTCTGTTCTAACGCTCAACAGACCATCGGACTGAAGTGTCTCATTTTCAAGATGTTTATTCTATCAGTGTCTTCATGTTTCTCACTTCAAATTCATGGTGTAGTTTGCATCAAGAGTGTGTGTGTGTGTGTGTGTGTGTACGCACATGCGTGAGTGCTAGGGTTGGGTAGGAGAGCAGAAGTAGAGATAATTGGGCCAAGAGCTCTGTAGGCCTGATAGCAGAGAAGCACCGCTCCAGAGAGTGGTGTGTGTGTGTGTTCCAGAGTGACTGGACCATCTGTCCCTTCCACAAGTAACTGGCAAGTGTACTGAGACTATCACACACACGTAAACACACAGACATAAAGTGAATCAAAACTACATGTGCTGCTGCAGTGTTTCCCCAGAAAATGTTGTTGGGCCGGTGGTAAGTGGGGATAAGAGTGGGGCGCGGGTGTAAAACGGATTTATTTCTGGCGTGACGCAACATTACTGTCCTGTTATTTCTGTGTGAATTACTTAAAACGAAGTCATTACAAGGAAAGTGCACATCAGCACATCATGAATACAGTGTATGAGTCATTGCTGCGTTTAATTTTTCTTAACTTGGAGCAAAATTTCACCATGGCATCATGGCATGGACCTGCGTCAACAACACTTGAGCTCTCCCTCCTCCCTTCCCTCTTACTCCTTTCCGTCCTCCCTCTCACTTCTCCCACGACATCTGTCCCTCGCCTTCTTTCCCCATTTGTGTCTTTATTACTGGAGTTTGGTGAAAAATGTCAAAATATTTGGTTTTCTTTCTCTTTCTTTATAGGCAGCAACATGCTCACATTAGCTAACGATTGCATGCAGCTTGATAACTTATAAGTTGCATTGCGGGTAATCATCTCGTGCAACAATCGCAGTATTGATTGGCTAGCTAGCTGATTATTTAAATGAAGTAATGCATCGTGTTCAACCTTTCTAATGATGCTGATCACGAACACATCATAATCTTAAGTTGTTAAGTAATTGACAGTGCAAACGAGACAAATACAGCAAGAAAATATTAAATATCTCAAACTTACTACAACTTGGAGAAGGTTGGGTGAAGAAAATGTAGAAAATAAAGGCCAGCATTTCTCTGGTCCAGTCCATCATTACATCCCGTATTCTCATACTCTCGTCTCGCTCTGCAACATCATTTCATACAGCACCGGGTTTGTTTAACAGAGCTGATAATGGAAGTAGCCAGCGAGTCAAGGAGGCTGGAAAGATGGAGAGATCTGACCAAGGGGGAGGCGACGCGGCGAGGCTGACTCACGTTTCAGAACAACACCGCACAGAGGCTTCCAAACCAAACCATTATTCCAGAATGAATGGATATTTGACAATATTTGGAATATAAAAATATCTTTTTGCCATGTTATTAGCCTGGTGGGGGGTCTCATTGGCCAGGTGGCCCACCAGACCTGTACAATTGTAGGGGAAATACTGTGCTGGCAGTAGAACCAATACAGGTTATTCTCTTTTACCAATACAGACTCAGAGATCCACACAAGAAACAAGTTATCTTTTTTTTATATCTAGTTTTCATCAAATACACATTTATTCATATATTCAATTCATATTCATCAAAATATTCATTTAATGTGATTTAATCTCCTCCAGACCCCATTTACAGGTTAACAGATTAACTTTCAAATCACATGATCCATCCATAATCGAAAGTGTATGGTCCCTCCTTACATTATGAAATACCATCATACAGCAGTCTGAATTACATGTCCGCTCTACCTGCACGGTCATATTTGAGAAATGGCCTGCACAATAATTATGTACGTCTCAAACGGCATTGACAACTTCATTAATTTATTATAGCTTCCAATGGATCATAGACGAGTGCAAACTTTCCTTCTGCATTCCTTTTCCAAACAAAGTGCCCCGCCCCCCCAAAAAATAAGATAAATAGATAGATACTTTATAAATCCTGAAGGAAATTCAAGTCATCCAGTAATAACAACAAAACAACGAAAATAATGATAAAAGAAGCATAGAATATAAAGAACAATATAACATAATATATATAGCACGATATAATATAAAATATTTTTGAATATTTGCCTCTGCGGAAGGGACAAACTCATTGGACAGATGGGAGTTGAGCTGAAGGATGGTGTAAATTTATGGAGTGGAATAGCCCAATCTATTGGTGTGTGATTCGTGTTTTTCAGCAAAACACGATCAAACTACTGTGTAATTTTCCAAATTTGTCCATCAGTGAGACCAAATTTTTCTGTGTTTTGCAGGCATCAATTATTGAGCTGAAAGTTAATCAATGACAGTCTTCTCTTATCAGAAACCAAAACAAACATGACTTTGACTTTGTTGCAGACAGATTTGAATCGTTGTACTCAGGAAAACTTTGTCATGTTTGACAGCTTTCCCACTCCATGTAAGTTAAACACTTTTTCTACATGTATGTGCTTCCGCTCCCCTTGCCACAGGCCCACTCTGCAGTGCTCCTTTTTTATTTTTTTTTTAGCACTCTCCGGCAGTATAATAGATCATAAACAAGTGTAAACTGGCTTCCTATCCCATCACATTTAATACAATTACACACCCGTCTACTGAACTCTCGCTGCCTCCTAAAAAAAAAATGCTTATTTAAATGCAATTTTCAGACTCGTCCACAAGCACACTCAATATTCTGATGGAATTTTACGTTGGTGGGAACATGTGTGCTTGAGGCAACATAAATGAAGACATAGCAGTGATGCACTTTCGGTCAGGAAATATCAGGTTCACTGCACACTGATGACTCATTTTTTTTCTCTCCTCCTCTCAATTACCAGTTCCCTTTCTTCATTTCTTTGTCTGCTTCACTTGTGTCTCTGTTGGTTGCACCTGGCCACAGGGTGTGCTAAGTGGGTGACCATGCTGTCAGTCACACACACGCAGGCACACACACATACAGTGCCCTCTCCGTGAGTCATTTCATCAGAGGGTATATAACATGCATGTGTGTGTATCTGTGTGTGTGTGTTCTGCCCTTTTCAAATGTTCATCTTATGATGAATTCCTGTCATTCACCCATATTCCCCTAACCCTTCCTTCTCTGTCTGCCTCTTCAGCCCCAACTTTTTCTCACTAATTTGCTCTCCTCAGTACCTCAGATTCTCCCTGACATTTTTCCCATAATCCTTCAGTAACAGGAAGTTAAGCCCTTCAGGGGCCAGACTGACATTTCGGAACTGCTCTGTAAGCAGGTTGGCTGAATCTCAGACTTTTACATATCCAGACATGCATATTCACATGTGTGTCGATATGTACAGTACACATAAATATTCTCTATCTGCCTCACACGCACTCAAACACACACACACACACACACAGAAACAGGCTTGAAGCTACATGTAAATACTGACTAATTGGAATCAATATTCAAAATGAAAAGCAGAAGTAGAAGCTATTGTGGCTAATGTTGGTCATATTTCATGCTTTCTCACAAAATGAACACTTGACAATAGTCATACACATACACCTACACACACCCCTTGCCCATCACAAAGCTTCATAAAGCCATTTTTGACATCTCAAAACAACATAGCTATAGTATGACTCTTTTTTTGACCACAAACAATCAAGTAGGACAGAATTTAGATGGAGAGATTTACTTAACATACAGTATCTTACCTAAAGGGTACAAAAGGGAAATACTCTCTATATATATACTCTAGAATTGTCTGGAATGCTTTGGATGTTCTCAAATAGCAGCAGGTGGTCACAGAAGCCATTTAACGAAGAACAAGTCGTGATCGCAAAATGTTATTGTGCTATAAAACATTGAGGCTCAGGTGCTTGTGTAGGATTGTACATTAAATGGACAAGTCTCTCTACCTCAGAAACATTTGTCTCGGATTGATCTTTGCTTTTAGTCCTCGTTTTTTCCCTGGGCAACAAGGGTTTGTACTTTAGGAGAAACAGCTCAGAGTTCAGGGGTTTCACCGTAACGTTATGATTTATTTTTTGGGCGACAAAGAAAAGCCGACTGAGGGCAGCGAATGTTTCCTCTGGGGACATGACAGCGGGTAATAGCATAGAGTACAGACGCACAAACTTGTCTTGCCTCTCTGTGAACCAGTCTGGTAAATAATTACAAAGAGTTCAAGTGTAGCCGTGTAAATCATTAGTTTCTGACAAACTGTTGGGATTTTCTTTTCTCTTAAACTGTGGAGCTCTAAAGCAGAGTGTTAAGACGCCTTTTGCCTTGACACCAGTCTGACTGTCACAATTAACTGATTATAATCAACTATAACTATTAGAATTGATAATAGCTCTTTTACACCTACGCACAAGTAATAGATTAGAAATTCATGCATTCAATGATTCAGCAGTATGACCCCAAGCCAAGTTGTTGGTGGTAATGCGCTGTAAAGTTGTCTTGCCAAACATTAAGCCACAAAGAAGATTCAGCCAAATAGAAGTGAAAGGCATAATGGATGAGGATTTGAACAAGGAAAGTCCAAAAGGGATGGCTGCAACATTTCACGTGAAGTCCAAAAGATGATACAGCTGTGTGTCAACACTGCGAATGGAAGCTTAAATTTCACAACAGCACAGCCAGGAACGTCAAAACACAATACATAGGCTGTTTATCCCAGTAAATCATTTTAACCACATTACATCGAGTGACTAATGATGAATTAACACATTTGTTATTCTGTTTATTCTACTTTGTCTACAGAGAAGAGTAATAATAATAATAAATAATAATCAGTGGCACCAGAGGACTTAAGGAATTAAGTTTTACTGGGGACACAATAACAACAATTGCAATGAGATACTAGCACGCTAATTAATGCAACAGAAGCTTTATGAATGATCTTCATCTATTACAATGCTGATTTCGATCTCCCTGGTCTAAAATGGCAATTGTTTCGGTTCATGATTTTACTGTGCATTGACTTTGTGATTGACATTGAAAATAATCAGTAAGAGTGGAGCCTGAAGAATCTGAAGGGGGCCCGTAAAGCAGAACGTGCAGACCACATCCCCACCTGCTGATACCATGCAGCTTTCCACAGCCAAAAGTAGAGCCCACTGTCATATTAACAGGTCAAATCATGAATATATGAGCTGCAAGAATACAATTTTCACAAGTGTAGTATCGCATGTTCCATTGAGAGGTGAACTGTCACCACTGGTCGTCTCACAACAAAGAAGAAAGGAGACAAACCAGGAAAACAAGACCACAGTTAAGAGTGGAGAGAAGGAAATTGAAAAAGAGAAATTAGATCAAATGTTGGGTAAAAGATGGAGAAAATGTAACAGGTGTATAGAAAAGCAAATGATGAGAGGTGCTGGTGAGAGATTATTTAGAGTAAGAATGAAGAAAAGATGTAAAAAAAAAACAGGATAGAGGAGGAAACGGAATCAAGTGCAGGCACGTACTGCAGAAGAGAAGGGAGAGGCAAATGAAGAGAGCAGGATAGACTGAATGTTATTAAATATGGGAGTAGTCGGGTGGAGAAAATGTTTCCACTTACCATAACATTGTAGGTTCAAACCAACACTCACATCATAAATCTCCACGACTAGCGCCTCACTGTTCTCCCCTCAGCCACTTAATTCACAAACGTTATGAGCTTGAAAATGAGAATTTCTCTCTGCTTATAACTCCTTCTAAAGAGTGGTGTGACTCCACTATTGAGACTTCATTTCCACAGCTCAGCTTTAAGAATATGAAGAAATTACTAAAGAGACGGCGTTTGAAATGAGCAAATTTTCATTTGCTTTGTCTCTCAGAAACCCTGACTCACCTCTGCCCTTCCTCTCTCTCCTTCTCAGTTTATTCATCCCTCCCTTCCAGCCAGCGTCCCCTCTGTTACCCTAAAAGCTCTCCTCCTGTGTGTATACATGTTGGGCCGCCTCACTCTGGTACAGGCCGTCTGTCTCCATCTTCTTCCAATCCCTCCCTTCCCCTCTCACTCTCTTACAAATTTGATCTCTCTGCTCTCTCCCAATAACAGCCTCTGGCCATGAAAACTTTTACAGATGTGAGTTGGCAGACCTTGTGTTTGGCTTTCTTTGTATATACTATGTATATTGTATATATGGTGTATGTGAGTGTGTGTGTGTGTGTGTGTGTGTGTGTGTGTGTATCAATCTGTGTGTGTGCATGTTGGCAGACCTTGAGACCTGTCACTGTCTCACTATGTCAAATGAGGACGTTGGCATACTGTTGGCCCCTCATCTTTTCTCACTTTCTGACACACACACACACACACAGTCCCTGTGCAGTGGCCTAAACTGGGCAAAGAAATGCATGTTGCAAGCTAGTTATTAACTAGCCTGCAGATACCATTTTATCAAACAGAGAGAGTTGGCCCTGAAAGAGGATTTCGTTGCCTGGCACTTGATTGGGTGAGTGATGCAGTTGGCTATGTGCCTGGAAGGCATGTCAGTCTGCCTTCCACATGTCAACTTTCATGGCAAATGTTGCCCAGGCTCTGCAGTTCAGCCAGAAGTGCTTTGTGTATGTGCTCAGTGTAGCCTGCAGACTAGGTTTTAGCCAGAGGCCCTTCCTGTGTTTGCTACTCCGATCCACAGATTTTGGATAGTGGCAAACACAGGAGTTTTGGACGCAAAATAAAGCCCTAGGAACATAGAAACCTCCTCTACTGCATATTAATTAATGAAGTATTCAGTTATTGTGTGCCTTTATTAAGTCAGGTCTAAATCATCAGTGAATCTAATTAAGAAAAAATTTAACTTACTGTCACATCGTACACACCAAAAGGCACACACACGCACACTGGTGGAAGTGAGTCCAAAAGAATCGGACACACACACGCACACAGTTCAGACATTGTGTTTGGCTGTGAGTAAACAGCTGGCCACCTACACACCCAGTAAATCCACAGCAACAATATCTGCCCAACATACGTGTCTTCCAGGCCACCTGATGAATGTTAGCTTTGATATCCATCAACAAATGTCTGCAGGGTTAGCTTGTGCTGGGCTGGCAGTGTGCAGTCGGTTCATCGGAAACCCAAATGAATGGTTAACGGTTTGTGCAAATTGGTGGTAGGTGTGGTAGGAAATTAACTGAAAACTGACCTCTAGATCTCTGTGGAGCTGAGAAGATGGGCTAAAATGTGTTGTGTTGGGATGTCACTTTAAATCACTGTTTCATACCAGTCGTCCGTGCACTAAACATTGTCTTCAGTATTTTAGTTAGAAAAATGATGGACAATAATGCATAACTCAAGATTAAGATTTTTGTTCAGGTCAGAATGTCAAATTTTTAATATATTATATATCATAACAATACCAATATAATAGTACTATACTTTATTTCATAAACTGACACTGACTGACTGTGGCCCCGGGCTTTTGTCAGTGAGAACATTTGCAATGATCTTTCAGTTCTTTCTCTATTTTATTTTATGTATTGGAACAGGATAGAAATGTAGGGGAGCTCCCCCGCTCCTCCATGACGAAGGTCCCCGAGCAAGCAAGTGGGCCTTACATGGTTACCTCGGCTCTCGGTATGTGAATGTGTGTATTGATGGTTTGAATGTGAGGCAAACATTGTAAAGTGCTTTGGAAAAAAGTGCTATAGAAATGCAGTCCATTTACCATTGACCACATGTCCTTGCAGATATGAATATCGGGATTAATAAAGTATCTGTCTGTCTGTCTGTGTCTGTCTGTCTGTCTGTCTGTCTGTCTGCCCATCCATCTGTCTTCCCATCTATCTATCATCCATTTGTCATCCATCCATCCATCTATCTCATAGGGACAGATATTGTATTTACAGATAGTGCTAATGAACATTATCATTATCGGTGAAAAAAAATTAGAATTAAAATTAGTAATGACGATTACTTTCAAATCATATGAAATCACTTTTTGAATCAACTTTTCTGTAAATTGACGTTAATGTTGGCTGTGGAGGCCGGATTAGAGCGGCGTCAGTTGTTTGCAGAATGTGCCTTGCACAGCTGTTTTAGTCGGGTTTTTATTAAAACACAAAAAGGACCCAAGACTGCACAGCTATGAAGAAAAATATATTTCATAGTACAGTTGCATAGTTTCAAAAATTCCATCTTGCATGTATTGACTTTATTTGGCTGCTGTGTGTGTACAATCATATTTACTACATACGTTTTCATTCAGTCAGTTCAGTTGATCGTGCTCATTGACCACACTTGGCATCAGACTTCATTTCTTTCTTTAGTTTTCTATTATATTTCCATTCCATTCAATTTAGATTTTCTTGAATGCATATATTGCTGTACATTGTATATTACTGCACATTGTGTTGAGAATATCCCTCACTTTATTCATTTGTTATAAAACCTTTCCTCAGTTTTGGCAGCAAACATTGTGATTGTGATTTGACAACCGTAGATTCCACAGCTTGCGTATTAGTGACATTACCACAAAGCAACAGATAAAAGAGATATGGACGTGAGCCTCAGAACAATGATATCACACTGCAGAGAGATAACTTAGTGAAGCATTAATTATGTTTTGTTAGTGGTGGGAGATGCAGTCATTGCCTGGTAACAGCAGGATAAATGCTTTTTAGAAGTAATGTCATTTCGTTGTTCATTTAGTTTTGTCACACCATGACAATGCCTTGATGTGTATGCCCGTGATATTAACATAGAGCAAATGTTTGGAATGATAAGAGGGATTATGAGGGAATTTCCTCTGTTCAGCCACATTTCCTCATTTAGACAGGTAAGATGGCAAAGAATTAACGTGAATCTTTCCTGATCCAGATTTAAATACGGCACATACTGTGAATTATCTAATTACAATCCCCTAATAACAGCTGACTGCAGTCATTGGGTCAGTGGTGTTAATAACTACAATGATAATTACAGCAATGATATATTCATCATCATCATCATCATAACCAACTCAAAAAGAAAAAAAAGCTAATTTTTATGCAAGCTAAACGTGACTGAAATGATCTGAAAGTTGACACTTGGCATCTGTAATCATAGACCTTCCTGTTTTTCTCTCTTAAAAAAACCCAATAACTATCACTGGGACTCCACTCTAGGTATAATAAAATGGATCTGGGCCTTTAAAGCGTATATTTAATTTGAGATTGGACCACACATTCAGTCTGAATTTTAAAAAGAAGTGGGGGGTTTCCAGACAGGGTGGCAAAGTCGGCTGAGTCCATTGTTACACAGAGATACACAATGGATTTAAATGCACAACTCAAAAACTGTTCATTTATGGTCACAAAGGACCGTAACAGTTCCGTACAACAGGAAAGATACATTTTAAGAAAGGAACCAAAGACCAAAGTTCACTCCATTTATGCAAATATAGTGTTCAGCTCAGTCAGGAAATGTAAATCTTAAAACATTTTACTGCAACAACTAGTGACATAGTAAAATGTTGGATTAAATGTTCTGCTCTTCAGTATACCCTCCACAAATCTAAGCAAGCATATCGAAGACTTGGCAAGGAGTAAACTGTTTGCTTCAAATATTGCTGTGCTGTCAAAAACAGTGTCACAAGGAATAATAAACCAACAAAAGTTGGGCAGCCCTACCGCTCAGAAAAAGAAATATCAAAGTAGATCGCTAACATTCTGCTTACATGCCTGTCTACTACAGGAGTGTCTTTTTTACACTTTAGTCTGACATAAACAAAACTTTCCTTGCAAGTTTGATAGTTTTAAACTTTTATACAAAGGGGTGAAGCGTAACTAAATAGTACAGTTAAGTAGTAATTAATAGTGCTGGTTTATTTATCATCTTGTTTCTAACTTGTACGTCATCATTGTCCGGTGACATCATATTTCAGTATCGCAGGAGTTTAAGAATGGAGGTTGGATGAATTCACAGCACCATGGAGCATGTAATCCTTCACCTGATTGAAAAGCTTTTAAACATACTCTTATTCATAGCCGCATTCTCTGACTCTCAGTAGCTTGCGATTCTAAGCTTTCTGTCCTCTCACTGTTCTTGACACACTGTATTTTGTATACTATCACGCACAATAAAGCATAACCCAGAATGTGTATCAGCTCAGCGTGTTTTATCGTACACGCTGCATCCTCTCTAACCCCGGTTCAACACCATGGTTTAGTTTGCTTTTCTCTCATGCTCCTGGGATTTACAGTGCAGTGTCCCATGGGGATTGGGCAGTTGGGCAGGGGCTCAAACACTAATTGGGCAGTCTTGGATGCTGCACGTACTAGGTGTGTTCAATGTTACATACTCTATCTGTTGTGGACCCAAGCTGTTTCACTAAAAATTGATCAAATCCTATTTCCAGGCAGGCTTCCGAATGAAAAATCTCTCAAATTCTTTCATGTTACACACATGTAACGTGTTTTTTTTTTTTTACAGTTTCCCCAGTGGGATGATTATGACATTGCTAATAATCAAAACATCTATTTTTTCTGTTTCAACAAAAAAAACAAAACTTACTTGTTGACGTAAAACGTACTGTGCAGGTTGTAGGCCTGTTGACTTGTGAGCAGCTACAGCACTAAAACGCACACAGAGACACAAAGCGTAGCACACAAATGCTACACAATGACAGACAAAACTAATGTCTGCACTTGCTTTCCCTTTCATCCTCTTGTACCCGCTGAGCTTCCCATTTTCCTCTCCAAACGGGTGGTCTGAGCTTTGCAAAGTATTGTGTATAGTGTAGTGTGTGTGTGTGTGTGTGTGTTTGAGTGTGAGATAGAGAAAGCGAAAGAGAGAGATACAGAGGGAAGAAGAACTGTGGAACTGGACTTGAACACAGATTTTAAGGGTTTTTTAAGGTGACCATGACCTTCCTGAAATACTTTAATAAACAAGCACAAACTCTCACTCCCACTTATCTGTTCTTCGTATCGTTAATGATATCCTTGATACAGAAACATATTCTGTATTTTGGAAAAATATACTATTATGAAAAAAAAATTAATGGTGTCATCATATTAAATCATAATTAGACAATCAATTGTAACATGCAGTCACAATTTTTTCATGCATTCTTTTAGTATTTTTGAAAACAGTTTTCATAGTGATATAATAATAAATGTCATCTTTATCATTTAAAAAAATAACACACATTTATGCCCACCAGATCCAGAATGGACATGTATCTACTCCATCAAAATGTCTAGCTCATGAACTTGATATATCATGTTCTTGATTTTGAACTCACCAATGACATATTCACTCCACTTGACAATAATCACAATCAACACTTAAGCTGGTGAGGAAAATCAAAAGTCTGACGTCCTACCGTACCACAACCTGATAATCCTCTACTTTCGGCGAGGTAATGGACTGTCTATAGTTCCATCTCAGCCATATTGGCTTCTATCTATCAGTGCTCTAGAATTCAGATGTAGATCCAGATCTGGATCATGTCTGAGCCAGGGCCACCCCCATTCTAATTTCAGGCCAATCTGATGAGCAGATTTATAGATTTAACCAGATCAATAATGTAATAAAGATTTGGCAAAAAGTTGTCATAAAGGCTCATAGCTCAAATTCTTATGAGCCATCCAGCTTCAGTACTTTCCACAGCTCTTGTTTCACTTTACTTTGGACCATTTAACATCTGACTGTGGAAATGTTTCGTGTTTGATAGGTTATCGCATTCCCATCACATTATGTCAGACTTGCATGAAAACAAATAAAACCGCTTCGCTGGAAGTATAAATTAATCTGTTGTATTCAATTTATGTTGTTGCACTGTGACACCCTCTGTTTGGGGAAATGTGTAAGATATCGGAACCTCAGTAAGAGGCGAGGAAGGGCTACGGTTTCTAAATTGATATCAGTGTTCAGCTTGTACCCGCCTCGCTGACAGCATTGCTATTCTCACACTGTCAACGACGACAATCACAACACATGCCATGAAAATCCCTTCTAGTTAAACTATAAAGTTGAGTGTGTGTGGTGAGGGGGTGGGATGGGGGTGCATTATTATGCATATAAAACAGTTCTCAACAACCTCCCAGCTGGCAACAGTGACTGCTGCTGCTGCTGCTGCTGACTGTGCTGTGGGGTGGGGTGAGCATTGTGGCCCTGGCTGCTAGTTGGCAATCTGAAAGCCTGATGGGCTCTTTGGCACAGCTCTGTGAAATGAGCCAATGACTGAGGGCCCTCTGCTGGATTGACAGCGTGTCACGGAGAGTGGTGGAGGTCATAGCCCATTATAAAAAAGTTTTGCTAATATACTTTTCTCCACCACTGCCAGTGAGCCTGGGGGTCAGTCCAATGTCAGAGCTAGCGTCTCATCAACTTGTGCAGTCTCTATGAGTCGCCTGGATTGACAGTGTCAGAGCTGCAGTATGCTGTATAATGATATAGAAACAACGACGGCTGCAGTAGTTTGACAGAACACTGATGTCAGCCTATTGTGCATAGACTGATTTTTACCGTAAAAGTGTATTGTCAACATTAATCGTATTTGCATAAACATAAGTGTATTAATATCCAGAGGTGTCGCTCCAATATTTAACATTTTACACAAGGATCATCTTTATTCTGGTGCTACACAGGGCGGCAAAATCAAATTTTCACTTAATCTCCTCACCGTCAGCTTTTTCATATCACATAGTGGAAAGCGTCAAGCAATCACAGTTTGGACGGGCCACCAAAAACAAAGATAGTGCAGGGAAAACGTGGCTGTCTCGCCACCTCAGCGATTGTCTCTACAATCCTCTATTCTTGAACACAAAATGTCATGTTGTGGTTACATATTTTGTGAAGTTAGAGAAGATTTCCTTGATTGATACATTGACTTTGTTAGCTTGTGACTTGTTACAAAGACAAGCCAATGGTTCTTTTCTGCCGCAATGACCGCCCATTTTTCTTTTTGTTCTTGCATCAGAAAAGTTTATCAAAAGCAACACATAGCACAATTTGACCCAGGTCAGTCGCCGTGCAAAAACGTCAGTAAGACTACAGTGAGCATTTAACTCACCAAACTGAAACTGCACAGATTTTAGCCTAAATGTCTTATGGGGCAATGATTAGAGAAGCTGAAACAAACTCATGTTCCTACTGGACCTTTTGATGTCCATTTGTCTGAGGTTTGTTGGAATTAAGCATTAGTTGAGGTTTTGAAGTTAAAGAATCAAGAGAGAAACATGATGGGTTTTTCTTTAACTCACAGATTAGTAAGTGAAAATAGCGGTAAAGGAGAGGGAGGAGATAGCGATGGATGGATGGATGGATGGATGGAGGGGAGAAAAGCAAAATGATGGAGGGATGCATGAACAGCTGGAAAGTGTGTGCAACAGACAGAAAGTTGAGATCAATCGGAATGACATCAATGGAAAAATCTCCCAGAAGTGACAAAAGAGAAGCCACAATGATAGGAAAAAAATGATAAATAACATTAAACATAAATAAAAAATGGATGAGATGAAACAATAGTCTTGGCTGTATTTTGCATCCGCATTTCATTTGGGTTCACTTTTTAAAAGTCCATTGCAAAAAAGAGAATAAAAGCAGCAGAAAGAAAGGTCAGAGAGAAACATTTTTTGATCTCACGACAATGAAAGTCAACACGTGTTTTTCATCTTTCATCAATAATGTGCATATTCATTAGTATTATGATAATTATGGTTTTATTTAACCTTTCAGATTTACCTCACATGTGTTTCACTGTGGAAGACCTGCTTGTTAAAACATTGCCAATAATGCCTTGTTCTAATGGACCTGTAATTGCAGTGTTGTGTGGTACAGCTTTATTTTACTTATTTATTTTCCCCCTCGCGTAGCTACATGTGGGGGAATCAATGTGCATCTACTTGTAGTTTCCGTATATTGCGATTTTTTTTTTTTGTTGCTTTATCCTCTGCCCATTAATTCTTAATCTCACCCCACACCACTAATAGCTCTCATGATGCACACTTCTATCGTCATCACATTAATTTGTTCAGGGAAAATCAGGAGTGACATCATCTTACAGAAGTAGTTGTATTTTTCATTGAATTACCTGAGCGGTCGTTTACCAATCTCCTGTTATTACCCCATGCTACCTCTAGAATCTGTTGTTTGCCAATCTGCTGTTACCTCTAGAATCTTTGCATATTATAGCTTGTTGGATGTACACATTTTATATTATATGGTTTAGTCAAGGCAAAACAAAGTACAGCAGGCGTATGATACAATGTGTAATAGCAAGGACATAGATATTAATGCCTAAGGGGTATCTAGTCAGTTCTTTGACATATTTCCAAGATGAAGACGTCATAGACATGCACACGCGCTCACAAACCCTTGGTTTGACATAGCAGCAGATATGCTCGGTCACGTTCAGAAGACAGTTGAGTGTGTGTGTGTGTGTGTGTGTGTGTCTCTGTGTGCGTGTGCACGCGTATGTATGTGTGGGAACAAGTAAAGGACGTGCAGCCCGGAGTAATGAATTCCGGTAGGTTAGTATCGTTAGGACAGCACAAACATATGCAAACATATACACAAATTCTGTAATGTTTTATTCAAAGCTAATAATGAAGCTCAAAGAAAATGCTGATCAGGGACCTTACGATTTTTCACATGCTGCATTCTTGGATTGGATTGATTTGTTATGTGAGCTTGAGTATGTTCTACTATGAGTCTGTATTACATTATTCAGAATAAAGGTACAAAAGAAACACACACACACACACAAAGCACATTACTCAATGGGAATCCAGGACACACTAATCAGTGACATTGACTGAGGAGCTTTTGATGTTGGCTGTATGGGGGAGTCGGGGGTAAGGCCCGACCGATATATCAGTCCTCTGATGTTATCGGCCTAACGCAGATATATTAGTACCGTCGTTTATGTACACCGATATGCTCCAATATGAAACTAACGCCAGGCAGAATCAGACACCTGCACTCGAGATTTAAACTGGTATAATCATGTAGTTTGTCCAGCAGAGTGCACACTGACTCCACAGTTACTCTCAACACTGTTTGCATGGTAAATTGCTAGCTAGTTTATGAAAAGTTAATAAACAACAACCCCGTCTTTTCTCGTTTACAATACAACTCCAATAACCCTGTCCACTGGCAACCTTGCTGTCACTCGTGTGTATCACACTTATGTTAGCAACGTAATGTAAAATAGTGGATTGACAAGTAAATATCAGAGTCGATGAAACACAACGTTGGAAGGTAATTATTATAAGTAGGAGTGTTTTACACTGCACAGTACGTAGTACACTGGTGTCGCTTATTTACGAGTTATCTATGCATCCTAGCTCGTCATCTTAGTCCACTCCATTCTGTCTGTAACGCTACCTAATAACATTAGTAGGAGTCTAAATAAAGCATAATTTGTACCCTGTAGTGCAATGATGTTACTTTTCAAAAAAACAGATCTACAAGATTACGCATTGTTAGTTCATCGACTCGCATAAATATGCTCTGTTTACCTTTCTGCTATCCGCTATGTTACGTCATGACGTTACTTTACCACTCTCATCAGTCAGTCCCACCGTCTGCTCAGCTGTGCATGGTCGTGCAATGGAGTGTAAATAAAGTCAAGTTTCTTGTTTTTCATATATATACATACATTTTCTTACTCCCAAATACCAGAATAGGCGTCAGCCTCAAAACTCCAATATCGGTCGGGCCCTAGTTGGGGGTTTTGGGGAAATTCTGGTTCATTCACTTTAATGTGAATCAGTAGCTAGTCGGACTCCACTCCTACCACCACTTCTCTATGGTTTAGGCTGCTGCCATCCCTCATATGTGTAAGTACGGTAATTTTCCTTACACTGCTATTTTCTCCATCACAAGCAAGTAAATGACCCAGATGATGGAGCCAAAGGGGAAAGAAGGGTGCAGAATGAGAGTAAAACAGTATAATAACCTGAATTTTCCTATATGCTTCCACTTATGCATGCATGGAGTTATATTTTTTAGCATTATATCCTCCTTTCAAAGACTTCTTAGTCATCAGTCATGAAAGTAGAACCCTGGTTTCATTCTCCATTCCTTTGTGTTGTTCTTTTCATCCTGATTTTTCTTTCAGGTGACTGTTTTTAGAATTTTCTTTCACCTCACCTTCACAATTTGTGTTCTCCCTTTTGTTTTAATTTTGTTTATTAGTCTAGAGACATTAAACATGATCACAAAAACAGGGTTTCGTCAGAGAGTCAGACAGATAGATGTGTAAACAATCAGTCAACGACAGCCAGAATAACATCACAGCTGTCCAATATGCTAATGCGCCAAGTCCCTTGGGGGTGGAGCCAACTCACCTGTCATTCACTCTACTCGATGAGCAGAGCAAAAAAACTGGTCTGAGACTGTGAACGTGCGTTTTTGCGTGTGTGTGTGTGTGTGAGAGAGACAAAGTCATGGGAGCTCTACAGTCATATACCGACACCCATTGTTTTGTATGAAGTTTTTTTTGGGACACCATTATTTCTCATCTTTAATAATGTGTGAGTCTCACAATTAGCAAGAAACATAATTTAGATTGGATGCATTTCTGGGTTATGGACTGGATGAGAGAGAGAGAGAGAAAGAGAGAGAGATAATTTCAAGACGAATGCACACGTTCCTGCTGTTATGTTAATAAATACACAAAAATCATCTTAATGTTTTTATACCAATTAGTTTATCCCATCGGCTTGCCTTCAGCAATGCCTCCAGCAATGCCCCTTTGATATGAATAAGGGATCCTAATAATGCCAACAAGCCATTTTAGGAAAACAGAAATTATTTTTTATTTTTTTTCTTCATATCACTGTCTGACACAAATTATATTAACTTTTCAGCTTCCTGTGTTCTGTTTACAAAGGAACATTTACTTATGGAAATGTTACGGTCATAGTGAACATTGACATTATCACTATAAATCATATGTACACACAATTTGAGATGCAGATTATACATTTATTTATTCGGGAAGAAGAAAATTGCTCCAGAACTCTCACTCTGTGTCTTACTTATTAGTTTCTCCTTTTTGGTGTGCTGTATTTATCACTCTCCCTCTGTTTGTTTACCACTGTTATCTCACCCCCGACAGTGTAACTGCACTGCTTACTCAAAATATGATCAATCCAAAGTGATAAACTTGAACAGGTAAGCTGTTTTGGATAAATATAAATCTGTTGAAAGGCAAACAGACATTTGAAGATCCTCCGAAGCAGGTTACTTGATTTTTATGCCCTTCCTTAACATGTTCAGGAAACTTGATGTTTCCTCTTCCAAATAGTGCGACATTGTTTGACTCCATCAGGTGCAACTCTGATTTGTGTTCTGACGCCTGTATCAACCTTTGTCCTCCCTCATGTGCTGACAAGTGTACGGCTGCAGCTTTAAGCCAACGGTGCTTGAAATCACTGTGTTTTCCCTGTAGGCTTTTTAAGAGTCCGAAACAGTCCGCTGATGACATAGTGGTAATGCAGCCATGTTGGTGATAATCTCTACTTAAACCCTGACAGCTTGGAAAGTAGTCACTCATATTTAATCAATTTGGAATCCAATGACTTCCGGCAATCTCTCACAGTTATTTTAGACAGCCCTCCATAAACCCCTCAAACATTTATCCTCCCTTTGATTCAACTGCAAATCTGGAGTGTGTCACGCTCTCTTTTGTTCCCCTGAAACAAAAGCTATTTAATTCTTACTTATGTTCACTTTGTCTGTGTCTGTCCATTCATCCCTCTGGGGACTGGAGTGACCCATTCAATTGTAGGGCAAGTAAGTCCGCAGCAATTGAGGAGAGGGTAACTTTTCCAGTCTAACCCGTTTACCTGGCAAGCCTTTTGTTGGCTTCCATCAGGGCTTAATGGCACATCTTGTCCTTACAAGACTCCGCTGTAATGTGTTTGAATACAAACATAAAACCAAGGACAGGTCTGGCACTGTGAATAAACCCAACTGCCCGCTTGAACAACTATTCCAGCAGCATTTTGTAATCTCTTTGTGAGAAAGACTAGTTTGAAATAGGAGAGCAGTCACAACTCATCCTCCACTCATCCACTCTCATCACCTTCCTAGCCTCAACTGTGTACAAAGCACCAAACAGCTAGCAGGAACGTGTGGCCTGGCCTACATACAGTATATATGACCTTTTCAGCATGAGTGGCTTTGGGATTTGTTTTTCACCTTACCCATAAATTTTGAAAACTAGAACACAGAGCCGTCTTGTAGAAGTTCTTCTTTGAACTTCATAAGGTCCAGGGATGTGTGAATGTTTGATCTGCTGGCCGGGCCCAGACAGCCGTCCCTACAGTCGCTGCTTTTACCCCTCTGCACTGTCAGTCCTACTTGCTCCATCTCCTTCAAGCTCCTGGGTTTCTCTTTCTGCCTGGACGGAATCAATGCTGAAACTTTCACATGTGAGTGCATTCAAAAGCTGCATTGATTGTTAGTGACGGGGTGCATGAATAGTAATTGGAAGTAAACTCAACACTGGAACTGACTTTTTAAGAAATCGAGTGAGTAAAGACATACCTGGGTATGTTAAAAGTAAAAAATATTTTATTCTTTAATCTAAAATTGTGGTGCTTTTTCTATGACTGGAGAATTCTCCTTACTCTGCAATTGAGAAATATTGAGTTAGATGGTTTGGTATTATCTTGTTGTTTGATGGCCCGGTCACTGCAGACAAATATTGAGCTGAAACAACTTGTTCCTGTATTTTTACAGCGACAGATTTAAGCTTTAACTTAGGGAGTTTCACACTCGAGGGACTTTGGTCAGATAACACTGGCTAACTGATAGAAACAAGACAGCTCTCTTGTCCTTACAGCAGGACATCAGATGCCTCAAGTACTTTGAGGCGAGGAGACTGAAATAAGCACCAACACTCCTCACCCAAATTATACATTGCTGCCCACACTTCGATTTTGGGGAAAACTAACTTGTTTGTTTCTTGAACCGTTGACAAGGTTTTGCCAACCCACCTGTAGGCCTGCCTCTGCTGCCTCGGAAGTGCATTTCCCATCATTTTCATACCTCAGCAGTATGCACATTATTGAGGCAATATTTCTCCCTCTTCCTATGAGCAGTTTCATTGAGAGGTACTTGGCAAAATCTTATATCTATCATTGTGTCTCTGTCATTGTCAGGTTAAGTTAACTTCAGCAGGGACGCCTGACCTTTCTTTCAGTAGGAGACTCCTTTCAGCCATCTGTCTTTTTCCCTTTGATTTTACTTTTCAACTTTTTTCCATATTCACAGACACGTTTCTGGGTACTTCTGTTCTTTGTAGGAGTGACAAATGTCCCTTCGGATTGTTTGGCAGTTGGAAATGTGAAAAAATATGAAAATGTCAAAAGAAAAATACTTAGTGAACTACTTTTTAAGAAATTTGGATCGTGGTTTTAAAATCTTCAATGAAAGTGTTGGTTTTATTGGTATTGTTTATTATTTTCATGTCAGTTACAGTTACAATGCAACCACCGTTCTCCTTATTTTTGGAAAGAAGATCCTGTTAGACACCCAAGTAGAATTCCCAACTGAAAAAACTGCATTTTTTTCTGTCGCAGATGGTGGGTTTATTTTGTGCTACAGGAAGACTTGGGGGCTACAACAAACAAGCACAACACATAATGATTTCAATGAGTTTTGGTTTTTGAATTTTTGGCTTTTTATGGGACTTTAATGCCTAATTATTTGTCGCCATTCTGCTTTGCTTGACATAGTTTTTCGCTGCTACCGTAGTGACAATTTTTCAGATTTTACTACACCTGTAAATAGGAAACAACCCCCACTTTCAGGGTACCCATCAGTCTACTGACAAGTAATCTATAGGCAGATTAACATTAGCAAGCCTTATCTCTGTAAGTGAGATATCAGACGCTTTTTTTCTGCAGTCATGTCTAATGAACGTGTAAACCTGCAGTCGAGACAAGCAGTGGCTCTAATGGAATGATTTCATTATGGGAACAAGGACAAGAATGTAATAGTCACTCTAACAGTGGAATTCTTACTTATCTTCACAGTGTGACTGGTTGGAATACAGGATTATTCTTGGTATACCAAATAAGCATTGCTTGTATTGTTATTGGTGTTTATATGATGAGAAATATAGTTTTTACAGATTTTTACATGACTTGTATACTCTTATTTTCTTGATTTTGAGCTGTTTAATTGAGCAAATGGTTAATGCAGCGGTTCTCAAACCTGATCCTTGGTGGTTTATTTGGATTGGACCATTGTCTTAGATGTACAGTGCATGTGGCTAGCACAAATTTTGTTTGTTTTTCAATCATTATCTCACTCACCAATCATTTCTGTCTGATTGTCTGATTTATGACAAGTTCACAATCAAAGTAAGATAACACAGTAGAGCAGGTGGGGTTTTAGTGTTTAGTGTGCAGGCTTTTGTCTAAACCCATGACCATTGAGTAATTGGATGGTATCTGGGATCACCGATTCACACTGTCCGCATGATTTTAATATCTCAAGAAAGTTCTCCAGGACCTTTATTCTCCTACTTGAAGCCATATCCCCATCTTTTAGAGTTGCATTCTTTACAGTTTTTAAACATCAATCCCAAGATGAAAATCAATAGCTGCTGTTTTTGGAAAGCTGCTTGCATAACAGTGTGCAGAATCTTCTAACTTTGAGGATATTTCAGCTATTTGTGAACATAGTAGCACAATGCCCAAGGGTTCCTCCATCAACTTCTCATGAGCACCTGTAGAAAAACTCTAAGTTGTACTGTATTATATTTTCCTTGCAAAGTTCTGAGCTACATTCATGTAAAATATGGAACTGATGTCCCTGCCCATGCACAGATATTCTTCCACATGTGTACGTCAGCACAATCACTTTCTTTCACAAAGTGTAATAATTTATAGACCGCTTGGACACATATTTAATTGTAATTCCTTTTCAGACTGCTTTTTTTTTTTTTAAGACTAATGGCTGAAAAGTGTGGTGAAGTGCCCAATAATTACATCAATTATGTATACTCTAGTATTAGCTGGTTTCCCAGGCGGCTCTGAACACCACCACATGGCTCTTTTTGTTCCAAGGTGAATGCTTTTTTCTTTTTTTTTTCTTTTTTTTCCAGCTCCCTCTGTGTGTCAGCGATTGTTGGTCTTGGTGGCTCTTTGCCGTCATTGCTCCCTCACTCTGGAACCTTGTTCAATTCCTGTTGTTGTGCAATTTGCGCTTTCCTTATACATCATAAATGCTCACCCAGAACATTTTCCCATCCTATGAATATAGTTTCTTCAATAATTTGTTAGTTGTTTTTTTTTTTCTTGATAAACTCATAGAAATCCTGTTGCCTTTATGTAGTTTAGGGGTTTGACATTTACCTGGTACAAAACCAGATATCCTTGTTTTTCAATGTGGGCTGGATGTTTACATAAAACCTTCATAAGTGATCATATTACCATGACACAAAGATTAAACCAACAGAACACGCATGTTTCCTTGGCAGCTTATATGTGAAATTAAACCAGGAAATGACATCTTATGTGATTGCGAGCAGTTGTATAGTAAAAAAGTGACACGTTACCATGGATCTGATTGACTGTGTCACCGCATCAATAGCTTGGCCTTAGAAAGATCTGTGTCAATACAAGGACATGAAGACAAAGAGAACTAAAGTGCTTTGGATCAGTCTTAATGCTATTATAATGAGTGTTCTAGCTCTACAGGTTGTAAATATTCATGCTTGAGATTTGAACCTCTGGGTCAACATGGCTTGTGTTTGATTCATCTGTCACCAAGCCAAGGATTATGATGAAGACGTACGAAGACTGTAATAGGCATAGACACTTTCTGTAATGAGAACATTCGGCTGCTGAGAGTGGAGTGACTGAGTGAACAAAACCAATGTTGAAACAGACTGCTAATGGACATACCTGTGACATCTCTCTCTGTGCATGATTTTGCTGCAGAGATGTTCTCATTTATCCAGGAAGGACCGATGACATTATTTATGTGGAGAATAATTCATATTTATATCACGGCCTTTATGTGTGTGAAGGTTGCGGGGCTTGCTGTTAAATCTTGAAGATGTTTCTACTTTCATCCGAGTAGCTTCTGTTATTCTGAGCCTCATGGGATGAAAACTGGCATTTGTCCTCACACCGTAAGCCAGGTAATTCACTAGGTCACATGGGAGTCAAGTGATGTCGTTGGAGTGATCAGTTACACAGCAGCCATGTGAGAGTTGAGTTTTGGAGGATAAAAGCCACTTTACAGCCCATTGAATCAGAATTGACAACCTGTAACTACAATTGCTAGCAACAGCACAGATACATAAGAACGCAGTGATTAAAAACACATTTTTAAAAATGATTTAGTGTGATACATGTAATTTTTTTTTTTTAAAGTTGTGGTGGTTGCTGGTTCTGACCTTCTCATATCCTGACGAGGATATTTGGGCTGAACCCTTAGTTGATGTCCCAGTCAGGGATCATGCTATGTTGTCAAAATTTTCTTACTTCAGCTTTTTGTGTTAAAATAAAGGTGGTAATCAACAACAGAATGGCCTGTAGTGGCACTTCTTGTTTCTGGCAACTTTGCTAGACTGCACAGGCTCCTGGGTTGATAAGTATGACAAGCAATAAACTCCAAGGTGGCTTACTTAGTTTAGAAACTTGACTAATGTGCTTCTGAGCTCCTTCTGTAAATCTGTCTGTTTCATGGTATATTGTATTGACCATTTGTTTATTTGTTACGTTGTTAACAAATCAGGGCAGACAGCATAAGCTGACTGCAAATATCTTCCCTTTTTGGTATGGCCAAAGTAAAGGTGCTCATATCTGCTAGACTCCACAGACATCATCTGTCCCTTTAGGTTTATTGTCTTCATTAAATTGAAAAGCCATAAGTCTGAGTCCCCCATTCCACACAGTACATACACGTGCGTCCACTCCTTATTTAACAGCCTCAGCTTCTCATTTGGGGCAAAGCCCCGCCTGTGTCACTCTGTTTGCACCCTGCTTTCATAGAGCAGAGAGAAAAGAAAGAGGAAATGAGGAAATTAGAAGTAGATAAATAAGTGTTGCGAGTTTTTCCTCTCCTGCAGGCAATGTGTAAGAGACCAAGGGGTTTGAGCAGGCAGTACAATACTCACTAGATTCAGTCCATCTGATTCAAAATGGTTGAGATTACACACAAAACACCTATGAACACACACACACACACACACACACACACACACACACATATACACATTCTCACGCACACAAACACACTAAGCAATTGAGTGCAGATTGCATCCGAATCACCAATCACCACTTTCTGAAAGCGATGGGAGCTGGTGGCCGGAGGCCATGTCTGCTTTTACCTCCTGCAAACAGCTGCCACATCCCTACTTCACTTTTCTGTATAGTAACAGTGTTGATTTCGTCTGAAATGGTTAATTCTCCAAGGTTCATTTGACATATTGCTCGTTAAAAATCAATCATTTTGCAAACGTAATGTCTCTCCAAAATCAATTTTTCTGACCATATTTTATTTAGTGTTGTGGTCATGTGACTTATTAAACATGCAGTACAACTGTCATAACCTCCAACTCAACATCTGTAGCTATAATTTAGAAAGCCTTACAATGTCGGCTGTTGCAGAACTTTGCAGAACTGACGGTATTATTAATCCTCCCCTCATCCATATTTCAATCATAAGACACCTGAATCAATCCGCACGATAACCATTGATATTACACTGGCTGTTCGCTGCTACGTGGAACCAATCAAAGCCGATACCTCATGTACGTAAACTTAACAACCTTGGTGTGTGTGTGTGTGTGTGTGTGTGTGTGTGTGTGTGGGGGGCGGGTGTGTGCTAGGTTGTGATAGCCAGTGGCACCTTGTTACGAAGTCAATGAGCATCATGGTGCTGCTGCTTGTCTTCCATTCCATTCCCTTCACACAGACACATACATAATGCACACTATACACTGTCTCACATACACACGCATACCCCACAAGCAATGTTGCTTCCACAAGGCAGCTGGTGATGAACAAATATTCTCTCTTGCAGAGTGTGTGAATGAATGTGCGTTTACAAAATGTGAGTGTGTGTCAGAGTGTGTGAAATGGGGAGGCACTCAACTGTGTCAACAGAAGCCCCCTTCCTTCCCTCTGGCATTGCAGCTTTGCAGCTTCTGATTGGATATCTCATTAGTCAATTACCTCATTAGTTGATGTCCCAGTCAGGGATCATGCTATGTTGTCAAAATAGATAAATAAATAAATCTGTCATTGTTGCTTTCCTTGTTCCCTGTAGGTCAGACTCCTTATATATTCACTGAGGCACTTCAGCTTTTTGTGTTTAAATAAAGGTGGTAATCAACAACAGAATAGCCTGTAGTGGCACATCTTGTTTCTGGCAACTTTGCTAGACTGCACAGGGTCCTGGGTTGATAAGTATGACAAGGAATAAACTCCAAGATGGCTTACTTAGTTTAGAAACTTGACTAACGTTCTTCTGAGCTGTTTCTGTAAATCTGTCTGTTTCATGTTATATTCTATTGTCCATTTGTTTATTTGTCATGTTGTTCCTCAAGCCCCGACACAAGTTGCAGTCATTAACAATGCTGGTGTCCTCCAAACAAATCACTTAAACCTTAAATAGCTCATACATGGACTTAAACTCTTGTTACCGGTGCCTTGGCTAGTTTTCTTTCGGAGAATGTGTTTGTCTGCCCGACAAACTGCATCAAAATGGAATCGAAGCTTGGACGGTAATCAGTGAATTCCACCGGAGCTTCACCCACAGGGCTCTGTGTTGTGGCTGTGAGACAATTTGCAGATGTGAGAAACATAAGAGCACAAAGCACAAAGCATAAAGGACATTTGTGTAAATGGGATGTTAAAAGCCGAGGAGTGTGCCATTGTCTGACCCACAATGGCAACAATAAGGTTCATTTAGAGAGAAGAAATGATAGATTGATCTTTGCCTTGTGTCTATTTTCATGTTCGAGATCCAAACAGACATTTCGAATCACATAAACCAAGCCTGGCATTGTTTGTTGTAAAGGATTCAATGAACCGGCCTCTGCATAACTGTGGCGAAGATAGCTCTGTCTTCTACCCTTAAAGAATCTAAGCACATTGGCCCATGGGAAGATTTGATGTCACCCTGCCGAGTAGCTAAGAGCAGTTGACAAGCAAAGGCTAACATTTTCAATCTCAACAAGAGTCAGCACCGTATCTTTTCAGAGTCCTTAAGCCAAACAATAATACCTACAGTATGCCTGCACTTGAGTAGTAATGTGATGCATAATGTGAGCCCCAGCATCCTGAGTGTCCAAAACAAAACACGTCGTACATCAGCCTCTCAGCACAGCACTTGTGTGATGGCAACTAAGCATTGACATAAGTGAATTACCCGTACGAGACTGTCTTTCCTACTCTGATATCTCATTCCCGCTCATTTTCTGTCTCCTCGCTCCACACCTTTCTCCTTTTCTTCCCCATTCCCCACTCTCCTCCTTGCATCTTTTTTAAAGCCGCATTTCCAATATTATTTTTCAGGAACTTTCCTTCCTTCCCTTCTCATTTCCTTCACTACACCTCTTCCCTCCCCTCTGCTCTCTTCATCTTCTGCTCGCGCCCTGGACATGAACCTCATACACGGCTTATTGATTTTGTTCTCCGCGACACACATATCTGCGCACAGATGATTTGAGACACACGTGCAGTTGTGCAAGTATGTAGATCCACGTATGTCTGCAAACCCAAAGACAGCAGACGTGTTATGAATATTTAGATGATGCCAAAATGATTAACACGTGTTTTATAACAGAGAGAGGGAGAGAGAGAGAGAGAGAGGGAGGGAGGAAGATAGGGAGGGGGAGGGGGAGAGAGAGAGAGAGAATTTGCCTGTAGATGGCAGAAGAGTGCTTTATGGAAACGTGTAGGAGCAGACAGCACACACACACTCACACAAACTCACCCACACACATTCACATTAACACTCACACAGGCCCATTTAAAAAGCTACACCTGTGTGGATTTTCACCACCTTATATAATTCTGTAAATTGATTTCAGAAAAACACATTCCAGCATGACCCTTTAATACCCACATACACGCTCACACACACACGTACGGGCATCCATGCATTACACTGAGGTATCACTTGGTTTGAGAATCACTGGTCAGGAAATCACGAGCACTTCCACTTATTTAATATCCAGATGATGATATGGGAGAGGGACTTACCTATCAGAC
>OMNV01009272.1:30361-48655 GCA_900303265.1 Brotula barbata | reverse complement strand
ACGCTGTCGGTGAGTTTGGTATGGATGACATAAAAACCATCGACCGTTGACTGTGCCCCGTGGCTCGCTCAGACTACGTCAGCAACCGACAAAAATGCTCAGCTGGGACAGACAAAGGCCAAGTGGACACAGAAAGACACGCAAACGTACACACACGCATGCACACAAGCACAAGAGTGATGCTCTGTTTCCACTGTACCCAAGGAGCAAAGGTCACAATCAACATTCATTGCTGTCGCTGGGTTGGACTGTGTGGAAAAGCTCACTGAACAATGAGTGCAACTGTGGCCCAGATCTGCCTGACTTGCGTCTCAGCCAATAAGCCAACCGGATGTGCAACACTCTGATCTCTTTATTTATGTAGTTCTTGTTTTTCACTTCGATTTTCTCTTCCTCCCTCCCCAACCCTGGTAGTCTTCGGGGGAAGAGAGAAAGAATGATAGAGACACAAATAGACTTCTGGCTCCTTGCTTGTCCTCATCCTCCTCTCCTCTAATTGGTGGTTATGTGTGCAGCAAGGGGGGAAGGAAGTGGAGTGAATGTGTAATCATTTGGAGTCTCTTCTCCGTTAGATGTTGCACCCCTCTCTTTTTTGTTTGTCTAATTATACAGTGTGCTCAGCTAACTCTGTGTTAACTGTGTGTGTGTGTGTGTGTGTGTGTGTGTTTGCAGGAATGAACACGTAACAAAGAAGACAAAGTGAAAGGAAAAAATGCAGAGTGTAGCAGCAGCAAAAAGTTATTATCCAGTGAAGAATATATATTGTTTTATCTGTTTCCTGCTAGTGTGCCACAGAGAATTAAATTCAAGCTATTTTGTAATTCAGATAATTCACCTTTCTGAATGAGGTTATGTCATTATCTGTGTGTGTGTGTGTGTGTGTGTGAGTGTGCACTATGTCTATGCTAATGGTGGCTTGCAGGAAAACAGCCTCTAACGTTCGCTGTGTCCCAAATGCAAATGAAATAGTTTTCTTACTAAACAGTTTATACGATGATCTATAAAAAATAACGTGGTGGTTTGTGATAATTAAAAAATATTTAAAAAATACGAATATATGTAGTGTTCTCATGCGTACTACATTCTGCATTTTTGAGTGTGGTCGTGATGGACACTTTTTTTCCCCCACAAAGCAACGCGGAGTGGAAAGGACGGACCTACACAGGATGACAGCTTTTTAAAAGATGGCAGACGGCTAGCTCAGTTCCATTAAGGTAATCATTCTGTGTATGATGTCTTCAATCAATAAAAGAGCCAAAGCACTTTTGTCTGGTGTAATCATTTCATTCATAAGGGAGGAACTATTTCTTGAAGTAATATTTAAGCCAAGTTCCAGGATTTTCAGGGTATTTTCCTACATTGTAGCATTCTGAAGATATCCAGCATTCACTTATCAGCTCTTAAGGTCTGGAAATTCGATTCTTAGGCCTCATAGCATCTAAAACTTCCTCCCCTCGGCGTTATTGGTCTACTTAGATGTCCAAGTGAAGAACACATTGAATCTTTTGTTATTTTTAACACTACTTCTGAAAGCGATTCTACAGCATACAAAAAAAAAATCATCCAAACTACAACACATACACTTCTGAAGGTTTTCTCCATGTTTCTTTACTTAAATGAGCAAAGGCAGTATTACAATTTTCTGTTCCGTGAGCACTCAAACATAGAACGACTCCGTGTGCCTCCTCACATCGCTTTGCAGCTCTCCCAAAGTACTCATGAGAATGGATTTTACAAAGTATTACTGTCATGGGATCACAGTTCTATTTGGGAATCGCTCAGACACATTTGGCTGTGACGTTCTACTTCTATCTTTGCACTGTTGAAGAAATTGCAACAACATTATTAACGCAACGTTGCTTTGATATGTGGGACGCAAGCATAGTCATCAATTTCAGGCAAAGATTTCTCCACAACAAATACATATGAATAAAAATGCATATTCACCCCATGATAGACTATAAATAAGTGCAGTTTTATCAACATCCAGTTAAGGATTTGGCCAACTTAAAGATAAACATGGGCTGGGGGCTCGTCGTACTGTTAGAAATACTCAAAAAACACTAATGTGTAGCAAGGAATTGTGACATTTTGTGTCTTAAATAGTAATGCAGTTTGAATCAGAACAATAAAATGTAATTTAATTATCTTTAAGTGAACCTAATGTTACAAAAAAGGCCTTTGCAGAGGGATGTGCGCCAATGTCTGTGCTTTTAGAGTAGTATGTGATTAGCTGAGTTTATATAACAGATGTTCCTTCTGATCATCAGCAGACTTACTGTTCCAGTATTTCTTCACTCCAGAATCACCTAGCCGTCCCTCTCTTCCTCATTTTCATCTCTCTGTACTCAATATCCATTCATTTCTATCTGTCATTTAGTAGCCAAGCCCCACACCCTGTCCCTCTCTCCTCAGTCTCTGTATTATTCATAGAAAAGCACTCTGTGCACTGGTGCAGAACAGTGATGATGATGTAACAGTGGCTCGGAGCGTAGCTCTGGTCTGTCAGTTGGGATGGATTCATGGGACAAGAGAAAAAAAAAAAGGTTTGTTCAGATTTAGCGTTGTCGCCAACAGCAATGTGTGATGGGCCGAACCTGGAGATGAAGAACATCTCAAGAAATTGCAAAGTGTTTCGTATTCAGAGCACACGCAGGTGCTGAGCACACACAGGTGTTTAGCATGAAGGACACAACTGAGGTCGAGTGTGTGTTCTCCACTGCTTAACACGGTTATGATGTGATTAACACACTTGCCTTTCGCTTTCAGAGAACATAAGTATTCATTAAGTGTTCTTCTCTCTACAAAGGCATTCTACCCCCATCTAGTGGTCAAATAACTTTTGACACGATGACAAAAAGCACTCGATGATCATTGACGGACAAAATAATGAGATGATTTATAGAAAGACGACCACAAAAGGGAGAATATTTGTTCAGCCCTACAACTGATTTTATGTTATTCAACATACAACATAAGAATGATTACGCCTTTTTCTATCCTTTTCTGCATTTGGAATTATTGTTCACCTAGCCGTTACTTCCACCATAATGTCTTTGGTGAGTTTTTCCCATGGTCTTGCAAATTAAATCCAAGCACATGTTGTTGTTACTGTTTTGAAAAAGTTGATAGAATAAATCTACTCGTTTTGTGACCCAAACGACTACGGCGCTTTTATTTTGAAGTTTGAATGACGGAAGGCCGAATGGGTCAAAATTAGCCTTTGCGCTTCCGCGTTGTGATTCACCCACAGCTACTGTATCTAAACCCGGATTTGTATTCCTACATTTGGGAATAACTGTCGAAAATAAAGGTATGTGGGTTGCTAACGTTCGATACTTTTATTTCGACTATGATAAATATCACTTTTTCGCATATTTTGACAAGAGTTACTGTAGTTTAGAGATGACATGGCTATAGGCTAATAGCCCTCCTACCTACTGTTAATGTTACCTGGCTCTCTGGTCATAGCTTACTCGGTGGTATTGATTGCTCTAATCACAGTGACAGGGAACTTTGATTGATGATTGCGTCATTTCGACCTTTTACACACCTCCACTAATGACAGCCATACCAAGGCGTGCCTTGATTAAACAGATTTTCTTCCGTATTCACTAAAGTCAAAGGCGTCCTCAGAATGTTCGACACTGTGTTGTTTGTTGAACAGAAACATCGCTGGCATCCGGCAGGATAACAAAACGAGGACCGTGGTGTCCAGGGGACGCGCCTCACCTGTGAACCCCGTCTGTCTGTCTCCATCATGGGTGACCACCCCCACCTGCTGCTGGGCAGGATCCGCTTCCTCGGCAGCTGCATCGAGAGCTTCAGGAAGAGCCAGGAAGCGCCTGAGTCTCTGTGTTACGTGCCTAAGGTGGTCTGCTATAAAATCTGTAAGGATTCTTCATCCTCCTCCTCGTCCTCCTCTGGGCCATCAGCAGGTGGATCCAGTGTTGGAAAAACCTTGGTCCCGATTTTCGAAAGTCCCTCTCACAATCTTCACAGTAAAAAGTTGTGCAAATTCAACATTGAACCAAAGAAAGGGACTTGCATCCGTACTTCAGGGGAGGAGTACTGTAACAGCCAGGGTCTGTGGGTAAAAATCAACAAGGTAAGCCACGGCCTTCCGAGTGACAATCAGTATATTAGATTTCACTGTTTTTGGTCTCATTATTGGTGAAGGTGCAAGGAACAATAAAGTAAAAGTAGCTTGCTGTAAAAATACCTCTATGTTGGATGATACAGACGTACTCCAAATAACTGTACCTGTTAATCATTTTTTTTTATTGTTTTTTATACTGGTGTTGGCTGACGATATTTGTGTTATCAGGAACAACTGGACGAGCACCGCCCAGGTCAGGAGCTGGAGGAGGGCTGGATCCTGGTGTGTAAACACACAGAAGGAGGAGACAGGCTGGTGCCGGTGGAGTCTCCGGAGACTGTGAGCAGACTCCAGCAGCTCTTTGGCTACGACCACAAGCCTTGTGATCGCTGGGAGCATGTGGTGGATGTGGAGAACGCCTTGCACATCGGCTCCAAACCCAAGATTGCTGAGTGTGACGATGCTGCCGTTCGGAAGTTAAGGTGAGCCAGTTTAAATGTTCCCACAACAGCTCCTTGGAATTTGGTTCAAGCACGTTAAAATATGCGTTTTTTTTTAATTGTGAAGATATATTCCTCCTCCCTGGACATACGAATGTGATGAGGATCTGGTGCACTACTTCTATGACCACATAGGAAAAGAGGATGAGAACCTGGGGAGTGTGAAGCAGTGTGTGACCAGCATTGATGTGTCTTCGTGTTCAGTGAGTAACAAAACTGTTTTATATTGGAAAATGTATGTGTTGTAAATGACACTAATATTTGATTGTTGTTGATAGGAGGATCCTAGTGGGGGCGTCGGCTGTCTGACTGATGGCGACACAGAAACTTACTGGGAGAGTGATGGCATGCAGGGACAGCACTGGATCCGCCTGCACATGAAGAGAGGCACAGTGGTCAAGTAAGAGGCTGCTTAGTTCTGTGCCTTGATAGTGTTGATGATATTTTTCTTTGAACTGAAACCAACCATTTTGAAGTAGTGTTTGAGTAAAATGTCATGTCAGCTGTTTATTAAGGCCTCAAATGACATAATGTGCGTCTCTTTGCCCTCTAGTAAACTAATATTGACGGTGGACTCGACCGATGACAACTACATGCCCAAGAGAGTCACTGTGTATGGAGGAGAGGGAGACAATTTGAAGAAGCTGAGTGATGTCACTATAGATGAGTACGTTCTTGAAAAGAAAAAAACTTTGGGTACCTCGAATACTATTTTAAATTTAATTTGTAACTGTCCCTGCTCTCTGTTATCCCTTAAGTAACCTCATTGGGGAGGTGTGTGTGCTGGAGGATATGACATCCCATCTCCCTGTAATTGAGGTCCGGTTAGAGGAATGTAGAGGTAGCTTTCTATTCATATTCACATTTAATTTGATCTAAATTAGGATGTGCTCCCTGGCTTACAAAAAAAAAGCTCTTGCAGCGATGTCATCATGGTGTCTCTTTCCTTTGACAGATGAAGGCATAGATGTCCGGATCCGAGGCTTGAAGATCAAGTCCTCATGTGAAAGAGATCTGGGTCTAAATGCTGATGTTTTCCAGTCCTCAAACCTGGTTCGCTACCCACGCTTGCAGGGCACCCAACCCGACATTCTTTACCGAAGGGCACTGGTCATCCAGAGGTATGTTGACATTTGTAACGTTTCTTAGTCATGGCAAAGTCTGGAGGTAAAGAACTGTTTTTTATTGTTGTTCTTTTCTGCATCGGTCATATGTGCAGGTTTCAAACTATAAACTCTCTCTTCCCTCTCACTCTCTGCAGGTTCATCACTCTCCTGGACAGTGTGCTTCCACACTTGGTGCCAGCCTGGGACTACAGCTTAGGGACCTTCAACCAGATCAAAGTGAGTTCAACTTAATCACCATTACCATTATCTAGGATCTTCCCCCATATATATTTGCTCACACAGCCAAAATTAGCGCTATCTACCACCTCAGCTTTTCGGTTTTTAAGCTGTGTTCTTTTGTATTTTCTAGGGCATTAAGCAGTTCCTGTTGCTGTCCAAACGCCGTGCAGCCCTCATCACTCAGTGCCTGAAGGACTCCGAGACCAGCAAACCCAACTTCATGCCACGCCTCTACATCAACAGACGCCTGGCCATGGAGCACAAGGACAACCCCTCCCTGGATCCCACCTGCAAGAATGCAGTGTTCACTCAGGTAAGACTTGATGGCTGATGATGTCACTTCCTCCTATTCAAACCAGCTGCTCATTGTTTCTGGGAACTCATAACATTTTCTAAACACAAGATGTGTTGTTAGCATCCAGTGATTGTCGATAACTCCATTTTCCATGTTTAGATGTTTTACATTATTGAATCACAGGACTGAAAGTTTTTGACAGTGATTAACATGAAAAGAAAAACTACATGTCAAAGAAAAAAAACCAAAATAAATAAAGGCACTGTTACTCTCTGTACTATCTGACACTGCTGCCTTGTTTTTGTTTCTCCATGCAGGTCTATGAGGGTCTCAAACAATCTGACAAATTCGAGAAGACTTTGGATTATAGGTATGCATTTTTTGTCTTGCCTCTCTCTCCCTCTTTTGACTTTTGAAAAAGCAGCGCCTCAACAGTGTGTTGTGTTTATAGGTGGCCTGCTCGATATGACCAATGGTGGGAGTGTAAGTTCATTGCAGAGGGAATCATTGACCAAGGCGGAGGATTTCGGGACAGTCTGGCGGACATGTCTGAGGAACTTTGCCCCAGCTCAGCAGAGTGTCCCATGCCTCTGCCTTTTTTCAACCGTACATCCAATCAGGTATCTAAAAAACATGCCACTTTTTGACAAAGTCCTGTAATATTTTGGACCTCTGACACTTAGACATGACAGTATGTATTTGACTTTTCCTTTTAAATGTCTTCCCAGGGTGCTGGAGAGGCCAGGGATTACTATGTACCCAATCCGTCCTGTAAAGAGTTCCACAAATTTGAATGGATCGGTCAGCTAATGGGAGCTGCCCTCAGAGGAAAAGACTTCCTAGTGAGTGATGTCATGATATTTGCATCTGGTTGTAGCAAGAATAGCCGGATGTGGAGATTTGATTTACAGTTTGTCTCTCTGTCTGCTCCTGCAGGTCTTGGCTCTACCTGGGCTTGTGTGGAAGCAGCTGACAGGAGAGGCTCTGAGCTGGATTAAAGATTTCCCTGCTGTAGACTCTGTGCTGGTGAGGACATTTGAAAGTAGAAGGGGTTCCACATCATCATCTGTTTATTTTTTCTTTCATAATCAAAGATGAATGAGTTTGATCTATTTGGATGTGTGTTCAGGTCAACCTGCTTGAGGCTATGGAGAACATGGACCAAGAGACATTTGACTTCAGGTTTGGGGAGGAGCTGGTCTATACTACACTGCTGAGTGACGGGCAGATGGTTGAGCTCATCCCCGGTGGCAGTAATGTGGCTGTCCGCTACGAGGACCGCAAGGAGTTCATTCGCCTGGTGCAAAAGGCTCGGCTAGAAGAGAGCAAGAAACAGGTGTGTGTATAAAAAGTACTACTGTGCGTGGAATTTCTGTGCTTTCATGTTCGATTATAACCGTGTGTGTCTTTGTTTCAGATTGCAGCCATGCAGGCAGGGTTGCTGAAAGTCGTTCCTCAGGCAGTGCTGGACCTGCTGACCTGGCAGGAAGTGGAAAAAAAGGTGTGTGGAGATCCTGAAATCAGCGTGGAAGCCCTGAAACGTCTCAGTAAGTGGATCTGACAACAATCCAGCAGAATCTTGTGATTGTACAGTAGATCTTCATATAAATGCTGATGTTATTTCAATGTCCCCACCAGCACGATATGATGAGTTGGAACAATCAGACCTCAGAGTGCAGTACCTGTGGGAGGCGCTGGCGAACTTTACCAATGGTCAGTTTACTGTTTATAGTACCAGTTGATCTACAATGGTCTCTGTGTCAGTAAACAACAATCATGAAGAATTCTTTCTTTGTATTATGTTGTCAGAGGACCGCAGCAGGTTTCTGAGGTTTGTGACCGGAAGAAGTCGCCTTCCTGCTCCTATCTATATCTTTCCCGATAAACAAGGGTGAGAGAGCATACATTCCCAGATACAACTTATTGATAGTAATGAATTGGCTGTGGTAGAGGGAGTACAGTGGTACCTGATGCTATTCATTTATCTTTAAAAATTATGATTTCTATTTCTTCCAGCTCTGAAACAACAGATGCACTTCCACAGTCATCTACATGTTCCAGTACGCTCTATTTACCAAACTACCCAAGGTAATCTATGCTGAGTGGCCTGCTGTTTTTTACCCCCTAACACCTTACTTAAGGTGTATTTTTGATCTTTGTTCTAAAATAGTTTAACCAGCCCATTAAAACACACATTTTTGGCTGCTATATGAGACTTAGACATTTAACAACCCTGTACTGATGTCACTTATATTACTTATTATTCTTAGCAAATTGATTGCATTTTCCTTTTTTCCTACACTTTTTAAACTATCCTTTCATTTTTAGTAATATTGTGTCTTTCCTTCTCCCATGTAGTGCAAAGATTTGTGAGGAGAAGCTGCGCTATGCTGCATACAACTGTGTGGCCATCGACACAGACATGAGCCCATGGGAAGAGTGATCTCTCTGCATGCTGCATGCTATAAATCACTGATGAACGGAGAAATCTTGCCAAATTATTACCTTAATTACACAACAGCCAAACAATCCTATTGTTGTATATAATAAAGAACTATATGGATACACATGGAATTTATTTTTGAATGTTTATTTATGACTTCTCAGATTTAAAACAAGGTTAATCATCAGAAAAGGTTTTAATAAATATTTGTTTATTGTGCAATATTTGTAGATGTTTGACCATTTGGCTCTGGATAACAAATGTCTGCTGACCTGGTAAACTCTGAGGTGACGAGTGGGTCAATTTTATCAAGTCTTTGAAACAACACCGAATATATTGTCTTAAAGTCTTCTCAATTACCAAATAATTAACCTGTTAAGGGGTTGAAAGAAGGGTGAGTGTAAGGGAAATTAGATGAAATCCCGACCTGTCAGTCAATTGTCAAATTTTTATTTTATGTGATAAATTCTATTAATAACTGGCCATTAAATTGATCCAAAGCCCCAATAGCCCCGAACTCTCCCCAATTAAGGTGTTTAGAGGAAGAATAAGTGTAACTTATTATCAAATAGGAAAATGTATATATAAAAATTATATAGTGCGACAAATATTCCGACAAAATGAATAATTTTATACCGCAACACAGAAATGATAGTGTTTCTCTGGGTTACAGTGAGAGTTCACAGGAATACAGCCCGAGGTATCGAGAATTCTCGCGAGAGCACGTGCCTTCAAACTTCCCCATGAAGCATTGCGGGTCCTCTTTCTAGCCGGCGCCTGAGAATGGGTACGTGTTTTCATGCTGGGGATGGAGAGAGAATCCTTGTCCATCTGACCTTATACTCAAGGAATATTCCAATAATGGTTTGCGTTATTACGGTTTAATACTCTATTAACAGATCTAGCTTCAACTTTATTGTCTGTAGGCATGTTTTATCATTTTATTTGAACAGTGAAACTTCTCCTGTATTACAAGATGGCTGCTCGCTTTAGCCGTGGAGCTTCTGATGCAGATGTTCTGTTTAGATTCCAAAATTTGTTTTAGGCGGTTTATGCTGGTATTGTTAAACATTTATCATTTGTTTCCTAGTGTGTAATGTTATGGGGTAGTATTAAGAGGTTTTGAGTCTTATCTTGGGGTCCACAGACGTCAGAGTTGCTATTAGCGCTAGCCAGCAGGCTCCTCATGATCCATGCTGACGCTTTTGCACGTTTTATGGATCATAGATTATAGTCAGTCGGCTAATATTATCCACAGCACCTACAGATTCAGACGTGGTTGAGCTGTTTGTGAAGTTTTTATTTGTTCATGACGCTAGTGGTTATTTTACGAATCCTGAAACGGTGAAATTGTCAAGAAATTTTAAATTATAATTATCTCTTGTCAGGATGCATGTTCACTGTTTTGTCCTGGTGTTTAAGATGCATCCTGAGTTTATATCGTCATGATGTGTCTATCCCATTAATTTCCTGGTATAAACTTAATTTGCTCTGAGTTTAAGCTTAAAACTGTGTTCTGATGTATGACAGTGCATACGGTGGAGGAGGAGTAATATAATAGGTCTTAAAAAAACAGTAGCCACATGCAAGGAACTTGTCGAGCTTGCTTGAGTGACATGATGAAATCTTTAAAGCGGAATCCAATTTAATAATGCGGATATCTACCTTGGAGAACTGATTGCTCAAGCATAGGAAATTGCTTGTTGTGAACTGTAAACGTGGTGCACTCTGATTCAACTCTTCACTTGTTTCAGGTATCTCCAGGGATAACTGGCATAAACGCCGTAAGACCGGTGGTAAACGCAAGCCCTACCACAAGAAGAGGAAGTATGAACTTGGGCGCCCACCTGCAAACACAAAGGTACAAAAACAATCTTGACCTGCCTTGAATTTGTGTTTCATTCAGCGTGAGTGATGAAAACTGAACCTTAGGTAGGTCTATGTTTGGACCGTTTTGGTTCAAAGCTTTGGGCCTGCCAATGTTAGGATTGTCATAGTTACACTGACACGCTTCACTACAAAGTAACAGTTTTTTTGATTATTTCAATACCTTTTTTCTATTTGTTTGAATTGTACTTGAACCCATAGTTAAAGACGGTACTAACTGTACCATTGTTTCCCTTTAGATCGGACCTCGCCGCATCCACACAGTGAGGGTTCGTGGTGGGAACAAGAAATACCGTGCGCTGAGGCTGGACGTCGGTAACTTCTCATGGGGCTCTGAGTGTAAGTTTTTGTCTTTCCTGTTGGTATATTGTTAAAAAGACATGTTGCCCCTTTTTTCTGACATTCTAGCCCCTGTGATAGAACACGGTCAGCAGGAAGATTTCATTAAACCAAACTTAAGGGCTCTTTAGTGTCTTTCCATGAAGATAACTTTGTCCAGTTCTGCTACTGAGTGCAAGTGTTGAAAGAAGAGACTCTGAGAAAGACATGATGTCCATGCTAACCATATTGATGTGCAACATTTATCTTGCAACTTAAAATGTTCTCACTGACATTATCTAATGTTGTGTGTATATAGGCTGCACACGTAAGACCAGGATCATTGATGTGGTCTACAATGCCTCCAACAACGAGCTTGTCAGAACCAAGACCCTGGTGAAGAACTGCATAGTCCTGGTCGACAGCCTTCCATACAGACAGTGGTATGAGGCTCATTACGCCACTCCTCTGGGACGCAAGAAGGGAGCCAAGCTGGTATGTAATAAAATTTGTGTCAAGCTGTGTCCACATGTGCAGATTTGGAAAAATAAAATTCCTAGTTTCATGAAGTGGTTCATTTTCCTAATTGACATGTCATGGTTGACCTTCAGACATGCTTTAGTAAGGTCATCGCATTGACTGATGGTTTATTTTGTGTCTGTAGCAGATAGCACGAGAATCAACAAAACAAATTGTGATAATTCCTTAGGGTTTTAATTTGTTCTAGTGTCAGGCTGATGTGGTCACTGTTGTAATTGCAGCTTCATTTTCAAATACCCCTGAAGTATTGTTACAGTGATGGCAGGTTATGAGTTTGTTTTATTAGAACTACTAATGAGGTAGTGTAAGTTTTATTTTTTTAGATCTCAGCCTGCAGATCAACCTTAGATTTGGTTGATATAATAGGGTTTGGCAGATAACAAAGAAACAGTATTTTAATTTAATTGCAGCTTTACTGCCTTTTGGTTTAATACAGTCTTTCCATGACGATAACTTTGTCCAGTTCTGCTACTGAGTGGCAGTGATGATAATAAAGACTCTGAGAAAGACCAATCTGAAAGTCCCGCTGGGAATACTTGGTGTATCAAAGTGGTTTCTTCATCTAATTTTCCTAATGTTCTCCTGAATTGTAGACTCCTGAGGAGGAAGAGGTTCTGAACAAGAAGAGGTCAAAAAAGACCCAGAAGAAGTATGATGAACGTAAAAAGACCGCCAAGATCAGCACCCTCTTGGAGGAACAGTTCCAGCAGGGAAAACTGCTTGGTGAGTCCATCCTATAACTCAATTTTAAGTTAAGTGTGAACTTGTGCACTTCTGTGTGCGTGAACTATCATTACCAGCAAATTTAGTGTCCTGTGGGCGTTGTACAGTGCAGCAGTGAAACACTGACAACATTTTCAGGGCACTCCTCTTTGCTAATTTAGAATACTTTCTTAATTGTTTTGTGTTTGATTGATTTGCCCCTTAGTTCTATTTTCAGTGTTTTCCGTTCAAATTTTTCTGTCGATCTCCTTCACGTGGCTCACTTTATTTTCTCCCTCCCACAGCTTGCATTGCCTCTCGACCTGGACAGTGTGGCAGGGCAGACGGATACATCCTGGAGGGCAAAGAACTTGAGTTCTATCTGAGGAAGATCAAGGCCAAGAAAGGCAAATAGATGTACAGGTGTTTGATACTTCAATAAAATCCAAATGTCCCAGATCAGATTGTGTGGTGTTTTGTAGCTCTACTCAACTTTCTCTTCATTGGTAACATCAATACAGTATGTGTGAGTGACAAGTTAATGTGAATGTTAACTGTTGGTGGGGTAGGTTTGGTTACAGTTGGTGCACTGGACATTGAAAGAAACAGGATTGTCCATGTTTAAACTCAATTTATAAATAGTCACAGGTCTCCACCCTGTCAAGAAGTGAGTCCTCCCACCTTAAACAAAGGCCTTGAGTTTAAGTGAATATCTTACTCCTGACCAAGACAGTGTGGAAGATCTGGAGTAGGTCCCTGGACTTGAGTGTGTTTATTGGCTGCCCGCTGCTCCTCATAGAGGATGGGTAAAAATGCAGAGAATAATCAATAAAGCACCCTTCTTACTGATAAATTTATTTCAGGGGCTCATCCACTATCTCCTCTCAGTCACTTCTCTCAGCCCATGACCACAGATGTGAACCGACCGGTAAATTCACCACCGTGGTCTGACAGAAACTTCCTCATTCCTAGTCCGTGGGGGGTAGGGTCTCCGAGTGTCATGCTATCCTTCGTGCCCGTAAAACACGACGTGGAACCATCCTGTGGATTCGCCTGAAGCGTTTCCTGAGTTTTCATGAACCCATTTCGAAAGTTGTATAAAAAAAGCAAAATGTACCTATGTACAGATATTTGCATTAGTTTTCACTCTTGGCTTCAAATTTAGTAGGATCGCCCATTCCAGGTAATATCTATCGTTACGAAATCGCCATATATAAAGAACTAGGTCAAAAGTAGCCCTATTTGCCCAGTGACACGTGATTAAAATCCTTGGCGATTATTGGATGGAAACTCATCCATGGCGAAGTAGAACAAAGGTTGCAGATACACCAGTCAACAAACGTCTTGATTCGATCAGTCGGAACAATGCTCTTCAACAAGGTAAATGTCTTTACTGTATAACTCATAGTGACATAGCTGAATACTCGGGGCAACGCATTATCTTCATATTTCTGTTCCATTGACCTGCATTATTTTAATATTTGGTGTAGCAAAATGGTTGTTTGCAAGTGACGCAAGTGCTAATGTGAAAGTAGCTTGTTGTAAATACAGTTCTTTGACTGTTACACAGTTGATGAAACAAAAACTACCAATCTATTTAAATGTACCATGATAAAAATCGCTTCTTTTTCTTTATCCCACCTTTTACCCTCGTTATTCCACATGATCAGTGTATGACACTGCTTTAGGGTAACCTCAGTTGCCCTCACCACACACACAGGCTTATTTTGCGAGGGTCACAACTGTTAATTCGTCTTTAGTATTATCTCCATTATTCCATATCAGTTTGGGCTCTTAAATAGACATCTGTGAAATGCGTCAGTTGTGTAAGAGGGTTGAATGTTTGCCTGAAGGCAGACTCACTCAGAAAATATTTAACTTAGATATATTAACTTGGAAATAGAAGAAAGAACAGAAGAGTCAAAAGATGCCGATGTCGTGAATGGTATTTCAAGTGAGTCGAAAGGAAATAATTTTAAAAATATACATAATAATCAGTTTAAATGAACCAATACTGTATCCCATCAACCCAACATAGCACCACTGACTGAGGTGAGCTAGAAGCTAACCCAGCTCTAAGCTAGGCTAGGCTAGGCTAGGCTAGTCAATCACTCTCCTGCACTATAGAGACCGCGTTTACTTCCTGTGTGAACGAGCATTTAAGAAGGTTTTAAAAAACAGCTGTCCTCTTTCATAGCTGCAAGGAGTTGATTCCACAGACAAGGAGTTTCTCGCAGTGTAATGTTCTATATTTGTAGTGTAAATAGTAAAGATACGACGGTCTGTCAATGGTATGGCGTCAACCAAAACAGAGGACATATTGCCATATTAAAATATTTTGTGTGCTTTTGTTCTCTGATGATTTTGACAAAATGTCTCAACCAGGGCAGATTTCTTCTTATCGTTGAATTGTTTACGTGGAAAAGACATAATGAAATATTTTAACATCAATTTCATTCCCTCTGTATACTACACATATGTTTCACTACTACAACAATGTATTGCGTTGTGAATGTGTAGCTGGTGTCCTCTAAGTTTGTGATCTGGGTGCCTTCTGTGCATGACACAGTAAAACTCATTTGAACCGGTCGAACTAAATCACACACTTGTACAGTTTCTCAGGGCCAGTGTGCAGACTGGAATCCGGCTGCAAAACTTCAGTGCTGCAACAGCCAGTGTCAAAGCAGCTTCAGGTGGACATGGAGCACCAGTGGGCTTCTCCTTTGGTGAGTAAAATTTCAAGCATGTTTTCACAGCACGCAGTAGCACGGCGTGGACGTTTACCATGCAAAAAATGTAAAAACCTGCAAGACGCACATACCCAGATATACGTCAGATTCTTAAATATAATGGCAGATGGTATCATTTATTATTATGTATCATCAGTCCCTTCATAATAGCCTGTTCTTTGTCAAACAATTCAACTGTATATTGAACTTGCTCATCTTGTTTGGCCAACAGAGATGACGGATCAACAGAAAGAGTTTCAGCAACTGGCAAGGAAGTTTGCACGTGAAGAGATTATGCCCGTTGCCTCAGATTATGACAGAACTGGTGAAGTGAGTGCACACTATCATTCTATTCCATAGGTAGTTCTTTGTATTTTTCACATTGACATAACAATATAGTGTCTTATATTTTATGTCTGTCTGATCTGCATGCGGTGTCAATTTCATATGAATGGAAGAAGGCACCACGATTAAAAAATAAAAGCCAATATGGATTGTTTTGTCGGGTTTCGTAGCTTCACAGTGGTTTACGTGTACACCTCTTGCTGGCTAGTCAAGCTTTCTACATTGAATGATCCAGTAGGCATAAACAACGAAGAATTAAAGACAAGTGCAAAGAAATATCCCAATTATGATAGGAGAAGTGTGTGACCAAGTATGTACAGCGAGATGTGTTAGTATAGGTTTTTTTTATTAATGTATTGTGATAAAAGTTTAAAGATGATCTTGTATAACTGCTAATGTTGTTTTGCAGTATCCATTTCCCGTCATCAGGAAAGCCTGGGAGCTCGGTCTGATAAACAGTCACATCCCAGAGGACTGCGGTAGGTACTTCCAGTGCCCTCTGATTCTGTCTCCTGATTGGTCACGCGGCCAAACTTATCTACCGTGTTTGAAGTTGGATGCATTCTCATGTGTGTGCCTTATCTTTTCAGGTGGCATGGGCCTGTCTATTTTCGACAGCTGCCTCATCACGGAAGAGTTGGCGTATGGCTGCACTGGAATGCAAACTGCTATTGAGGCAAACTCTCTAGGAGTAAGTTGAAAGCTATCATCAAGGATTGCATCACATTTGCCTAGAGTGTTGACCACCTGTACATAAATATCAGAACTTAGCAGTTGTTATTATCGCTTTGCGAGGCAACGCTGCGTCTCAGCTTGTCCATTTTATCGGTGATGAATCTTGTATTTGCAAGAAATGTGTAAGATAGGGCCTGGCACACCTCCTCCGTGAGAGAAGAATCAGGTTCTTGTTACTGTATGGGTATTGTTTAGAAGTCGTGCACAACAATTTTTGAGTTGTTGGCAGCATTAAGATGTGTACACCTGTACTTTACAGACAAATATCAAAATGATAATTAACACACACGGTAAGGATATGAGGCGCACAAACCTACTGCATGTCTGTGTGCCGCTCACACGAGTAAGCAAGTAAAAGTTCCATCAATAGCAGAATGGGGAAAGAAAAGGAAAAGGTGCCTTTTGTCTAAGGGTGAAGAGTTAGAGGGAATGTAGGTGTACATTGACTAAAAGTAGGGTGAACCTGGGACAAGCTCTGTTAGGTAACAGACACTAAACAGGTGCTGACTTTGGCCTTTATTATACTTATGTTACTTAGTAACATAAGATGTGCCTGCAGCAGTACTTCTTAAAATTGAAGCATTTTATATCACAGTTAAGCACATCGCTGTTGTTGGGAATGGCTGTTTATGTAGGATTTAAAAAGTAAAACCCCAAAACAACGAGCCCTTACTTTACTTGTGGTTAATATTGAATTAATTTCTCTGACACAGCAAATGCCCGTTATCATTGCTGGCAGCGATGATCAGAAGAAGAAATACTTGGGAAGGATGATGGAGGAGCCACTTATGTGTGTAAGTATAACTTATTTAAAAACAATCAGAGTACAAACAGGATACATGGAAAGGACAAACAAGATAGTCAGAAGCATAAAATTCTGTTGCCTCAGCCCATTCCAGCATTTTATCTAAGGTTTCGACCAGCCAGAGTTATTATATGTTTGAATTATATTAATTATTTACTTTTTTTGGCAGGCATATTGCGTCACAGAGCCTGGTGCGGGCTCTGATGTGGCTAGCCTCAAAACACGTGCTGTGAAGGTGGGTGATGAGTATGTTGTTAATGGACAGAAGATGTGGATCACCAATGGTGGAAAAGCAAACTGGTAAGTTTTCTTACTGCACTGTACAGACACCAATTACAGTTTCTTTAACTGACAAGATAAATAATTTGAGGCAGCAATAACCAAAGTAATCTGAATTCCATAATCCAAGGTATTTCCTCCTGGCCCGAACTAATCCAGATCCTAAATGTCCAGCCAGCAAGGCTTTTACTGGCTTCGTTGTTGAGGCTGATACTCCAGGCATTCAAATTGGGAGAAAGGTAACCGTATCTCTGATCATATAATTATTTTAAGATGTATTTTAATGGTTGAATGAATTCATGCCATTAGCTTGGCTCCAGGCTTTGTAGCAAACACCCTGCTGAGCTATAATGTAATGAACCAGGATCTTAAATCCCCGGGTGTAGGAGATGAACATGGGCCAGAGGTGCTCTGATACCAGAGGCATCACCTTTGAGGATGTGAGGATCCCCAAAGAGAACGTCCTCATCGGTGAGGGAGCGGGCTTCAAAATCGCCATGGGTGCCTTTGATAAGACAAGACCACCGGTGAGTTTTCTACCTGCAGACTGAGTCATACATACATCTGTGATGCTGTGACCATGTCTATTGAATGAAGCCTTTCAATGCAAAAAACAACAATTTTAGTGTTCTTAGGGTTACTAAGTACTTGTGTGTTGATGTAGGTGGCAGCAGGAGCAACTGGCCTGGCACAGAGGGCACTTGATGAAGCTACAAAATATGCGTTGGAGAGGAAAACCTTTGGCAGAGTTATTGCTGAGGTTGGTCACACAGCTTTTCTTGTATTATCTTTGGATCAAAATGACCCATTTAAAAAAATCCAACCTGAATCTTTGACCTTCACCTCTGGTGTTATTACTTTAATTTCTAATCTGCACTCAGACTTACTTTGTGTGTGCACATACAGTATTTGCATGCACATTCTTATTTACGGAGGCATTCTTTTTGTCTTTTGCATAGTTCATAGATTATACACCGAACCCCCTCCAAAATGTCATAAATTATTAATAACTTAAAGTACTTCAAGCCCGAGTGCACCATAGCATGCATACTGTGAAGACAACACAAAGGTGAAGGCATCATCAGCGAACCATGTTTCATAGGAATGTAACATTGGTGTGTCACAGTATCTCTCAACAATGGCGTATGATGGAACAAGTCATACATAAATATTATTATTATTATTATTATTATTATTAATAATAATAACAATAATAATAATAATAATAATAATAATAATAATAATAATAATAATAATAATAATAGTTATTA
>OMNV01009272.1:0-30341 GCA_900303265.1 Brotula barbata | reverse complement strand
ATGAATTATTACTGTAACAGTCGTCATTATTTCCCTCTCAGGTGACAACAGTGGTTTACTCTTTACTCAATGCAAAGTACAAAGACTGTGGAGGGGCTGGTTTCAACCAGAAAATATAGTTTTACCAGCCCTCACATACAATTCATGCATATCAAAGTCAGGTAGGATCACCAAGCGTTTGTGTTTTCCTGATTCTTAGCACCAGGCCATTTCTTTCCTGCTGGCTGAGATGGCCATGAAAGTAGAACTGGCCAGATTGGCCTACCAGCGGGCTGCTTGGGAAGTGGACCAGGGTCACAGGAACACATACTACGCCTCCATTGCCAAAGCTTTTGCCGGAGACATCGCCAACCAAGTGGCCTCTGATGCCGTTCAAGTATTTGGAGGCAATGGCTTCAACAGTGAATACCCAGTAGAAAAGCTGATGAGAGATGCTAAGATCTATCAGGTAGGTGGTGGTGAGCTGCATCTATTCACAGCTGGCAATTTTGAAACTATATGGTGAAACTTCACATCCTCTTTTTTATCTAATTTGTTTTGTAGATCTACGAGGGCACTGCACAAATCCAAAGACTGATCATTGCTCGCGAACACCTGGGAAAATTCAGCAAATGATCATCTGCCGTCATGATATGATTCAAGAAATTAATGAACATCATCAGTTGTCTTTACGTTTTTAAAGAAATTAATGAATATTAGTTTCAGTTTATTTGTATATACATGTTTCTAGAAATGTATCTCATGACTAACTTTAATTGCAGTGTAAAATGCTGATTGCCTTACTTTCACCTCATCACAAAACAGCAATGCCATGAATCAAGTTTGAAAAAGATATTTCAATAAACAAAACATAATAAGTTATTTCTCATGTGTCTTTTAATCGTTCGTGATCACCCACTAGTAAACTTTAACTTGAAGAGAAACCGCAGCGATAGAATGAATTAAGATACGATAAGTTATGTAAGTGAACATCATTTTCTTGCATCCTTGTCCCAGAGGTTGCTTCCCTCCAACACACTCTCATAAGATTGTATATCAGGGAAGATGCCAACATATATCTAATCCTCAAATAGCGGTGTGCCAAGCGTTTTGCCAGCTTTCATTGTGATCAATGTGAATATTGATGCCTAATTTGAAGTTGTGCTTGTCATCAACCATTGACATGACTGCAAAAGCACCAGTTCGTCAATAAACCTTTTAAACCCTTTAATTGAAACCCCACTGGTCTACATTTGTTTTTTGTTTTTTCACTCATTGTGATGTAGATTTTCAGAGAGACTTTAAGTGCTTCATATCATCGAAATCTACATGAAAACCTACACCAATCCCACTTTTTTGCACCTGCAACCATTTGTTTTTCCTTCCGGATACGTTGAATGTTCTTAAGTTCCTCAGATTTGGTAAAATGAAAAAGCAGTAGCAATTTTTAACAGCTCTGATGGCAAACTATTCTACAGGATTGGGACGTAACAGAAGAATACAAAGAAACGTGACAAAAACAAATAAAAAAGTTTAAAAAAACAACAACACTCTACCATTACAACGTTGTCGTTAATGTGTCATTACAAAATCTAAAATTATTTTGTGAAAAATACAGTTAAGGCACTAACTGGAAAGATATGATTCTGCGTGGACAAAAGGTACCACCCATCTGACGATATTTGTCTATGATGTATGACGTATTAATTCTGCGACACCGGATCATGAGACAGTTCCTAGAATGGTAACCTGCTCACTGTTTGTCAAACCTTATTAATTGCAGGGATTATTTTGTCCAGTTTAGGATAGTGTTTTAGCTGAAATATCCACTTGTTTCCATTGTGTAAGATTGGCCTCAGATTCGTCTTTTGCCCGTGAATAGAGCAAGTTAAGTCGCTCAAAAGTAGCTAGCCTTGGTGTTAGCCGCAAGCTCTGTCAACAAGGCGGTTGTGTTGGTCCATTTGTAAGATTAAAGAAGCATAACACGAATTAATTCGGGATGCATGTATGCGAGTTTTCAGATTGAGACATTGAAATGCGTCTATCAGAATTGGTGAATGGATTTGTAATTGTTTTGTGTGTTTTTACGGTCAAGGGGACCCAAGTGAAAGATGTCATCATTAAGCCCGACGCTCCAGCCTGCCTTCTGCTGGATAAACATGCGGACTACATCGCTGCCTACGGTTCCAAAAAGGATGACTATGTAAGTGAAGGCAACGCCGTAGATATGAGAATCGTCTTTCCCTCTTCTTTTGAGTATTTACTTGTGAATTGTCACGTTTTGATAATAGAATAGCGAATAGCTTAGCTTTTCTTCCGTGTCTGTGTCTGTGCAGGAATACACATTATCTGAATACCTAAGGATGAGTGGCATCTACTGGGGGCTGACAGTGATGGATCTGATGGATCAGCTACCCAGGATGAACCGTCAGGAGATCATTGACTTCATTAAGGCCTGTCAGCATGATTGTGGAGGCATCAGCGCCAGCATCGGCCACGACCCGCACCTGCTCTACACCCTTAGTGCCGTGCAGGTCATTGTAAAGACAGATTGGACTCAATCTGGTTTTCTCAGCAAGATTATAAATTCCCACCCCAAAGCATTGAATTTAGTCTTATTCTAATGCTGGTTGTAAATTCTGATTAATCTCGTAAGTATATATAATGACCATACTTTTTCTTTTTTCATTAGATCCTGTGCTTGTATGACAGTGTTGATGCAATCAACGTGGACAAGATAGTAGAATACATCAAAGGACTGCAGCAGGAAGATGGCTCATTTGCAGGAGACAAATGGGGTGATTGGCTCTACTCTGATTTATTCATTTCTAAGCCATCACTTTCATTTATGAATCCATGCAAAAAAAAAGTTTCCTTTTAGGAAGATTTTTATGACTTGCATAAATACAAAGATTACTGGAGTGGTTAAAAATGTTGAGTGTTAAGTTGTGTTTTCTCATCCATGTCTTCACAGGAGAAATAGACACAAGATTTTCCTTCTGTGCTGTTGCTACACTTGCATTACTGGTATGAATGTCACACTTTTCTTTTGCCTGTTCAAAACATACGGTAATTGTGTAATATCTGCTAATGACTGTTCTTTTCTTGTTGCTCAGGGCAAAATGGACACAATAAATGTGGACAAAGCAGTGGAGTTTGTCTTGTCCTGTATGAACTTTGATGGAGGGTTCGGCTGCAGGCCAGGTTCAGAGTCTCATGCTGGTCAGGTGAGGTCACTCCCTTCATAACCCAACAAGGGATAATGATGTAGTCTGATGTTTTACATTTTTCTAACTCCTTTTCCAATAACACACATTCTCCTTATGTTGGTCAGATTTACTGTTGTACTGGCTTCCTGTCGCTCACCGGTCAGCTGCACCAGGTGAACGCTGATCTGCTGGGCTGGTGGCTCTGTGAGAGACAGCTGCCATCTGGAGGCCTCAATGGTCGACCTGAGAAGGTTCGTACATTCCCAGGCACTCAAGTCAATCAGAGAAAATTCTCAAAAGTCGAATCATTGACACAAATCTGACTGTAAGTTTGAATGTAGCTTCACCTCCACCAAGCTGATCCAAAGTGTGGTAAAGATTCTAGTTCATTAGAAGTTGTGTAATAACTGATCTGTCCCTGGCTTCCTCCCTGTTTTGTCAGCTTCCAGATGTGTGTTACTCGTGGTGGGTTTTGGCCTCGCTGAAGATCATTGGCAGGATTCACTGGATCGACAAAGCAAAGCTTCGAACTTTTATTCTCGCCTGCCAAGACGAGGAGACGGGAGGTTTCGCTGACAAACCAGGGGACATGGTGAGTGTTCCAGCCCAGGCATTCCTTGCGTCAGCCATGTCCAACCTGTCTTTTCTCAAAATTCTACTGGACTGGAATGAGCTATTTGAAGTTTAATATTCACATTCCCCATGTCTTCCTGTTTACTCCAGGTGGATCCTTTCCACACTCTGTTCGGAGTAGCCGGCCTGTCTCTCCTGGGCGATGAGTCCCAGATAAAGCCAGTGAATCCTGTCCTGTGTATGCCTGAGGATGTCCTGCAGAGGTTCGGCCTGCATCCCGAGCTCCTGAGCTAAGCCTCCACACCTTCATCACCCCACTAACAACCAGCAACACCACACTATTGCTGTCTGATCTGAGCTCCCCTCAGACAGACCATCATCACCACCGCTTCTCCCAGAGCTCCAACTGGATCCTTGGAGCAGGGAGAGGACCACCTCACCTGAGCTCTGAACACACTGAGAGGACATTGTTGCATTGCATCTTGGCCATTGTTTGAATTATTCATCACCTCTAACGGTTATTTGAAAAATGACAACAGACTGTTTGTGAGGGAATGAGTGGGATGTTTGAAAGTGTAATTATCATTCATGCCATACTATGAAAAATGGAAAGAACTGGAAAATGTCCCACCGTTAGGAGTTTCCAGCTTGATCTAGAAGAAGGCAGTTTTTTTCCACTCTGCTGCTAGTTGAACTGTTAGAACACAGTGAATATGTGTTACTCGATTCTTCTAAATACCATGTTTGAGCACAGGAAACCAAGACAGTCAAGCACCCTTCACCCTGTGAGTATTTATTGCCTCTGTGATCTTATAAAGCTCAGAACAACATTCCTCAATGTCTCCACTCTCTCACTAGTTCAGCGTATGGATGTATAACCCAGGTTGACTTGACACTTGACTTCCTCGGCTTTGCTCGTACCACGGCGATGGGAAAGAATGAGCAATATTCTGTTAAATTCACAGGTTTCCAACTGTGGTTTTGTTGTGTTTTTAGGTGAGACACTTCACTGTTTGACAGTGACTGAGGCATCAGGTTGTTTTTATTTTTCACTGGAGGGGTACTCGACCTTTTTTTGTGCTTTTTCATAGTTTCTGATCAAATGATTTCCATTTTTTAAAAGTGACATTGTGTGAAGGACCTGTAACCCTCGTCCTGTTTACACTGCAGCGATTATACTGTTACCGTGTAGGAACTCAAGCATCACTGTGCTAAAAAGGCCTCACAACTAGAAATGCAACAGCAGACCTTTTTCAGATAAATGTATTTTGTTCATCAGGTCACATTATTAAATCAATTATGCAGGCAGACCATAACAAGAGCGGAAACAAACATCGTTATTGTCATAATTGCCGTCTTTTGCCATGTCTATCCATGTCATATCCACTGTGTCAACCACATAAATTATATTCTGGTTACTCAGTCAGTTGTGCAGCTGTGCTCTAGTGGTCAGTCATCCGTGTGTGTGTGTGTGTGTGTAAAATCATGAAATATTTTCAGTCTTAAGTTATAGAGTCATGTAGTAATTTCCCCCATTTGTAAATAGCCGTGTTTATCTGGTAACTGATGCACTCTTGTTGCCTGGATGATGTTCACTTGTCTTATCGAGCACAATTCTTGTCTGTTTATTGGTTCAGTGTTGTTTGTTTCTCAAGTCAATAAATCCCATTTCAACGTTAATTCCTCAGGTTGTCTGTTTCTCCCTTCATTTTTGAACATACTGTATAAGCCTGGGTGTATAGACTTTGAATAATTTAGAATGAAACAAAAAGCAGCGAAGCTCTGCGGATGTGAGAAGAAGACGGCTGAGTCCCATCCCATGTGTCTGCTTCATCTCTGCACACGATATACACAAATACAATCAATCAATACATTTTTATCAACTCCTTTAAGATGAGCATCTGATTTATATTGAGGCGCTCAACTTTAGTTCTATAGATGGCCACTAGATGGCAACCTTACCATTTATCATCTCAGCATGTACAGCATTCGCTTTGTTTTTTTTCTGTTTGTTTTCATGTTGTTGTTGCAAACATTGTTTCAGTTTTTTTCCCCCCACCAAGGATTTGGTACTAAACTTTTGAATTCTTATTTTTTTTACGTTATTCATGAATGTTTGTTGCCTGTCAAATAAAAGTAACTACAGGAGGAGGAGGAGGCAAGAAATATATTTATTATGAATCATGACAGCCACACCGAAATCTTGGTTATTTAGAATGCTGTAATATATTTGTGAGTGAGTTTCCCGTGACCTCATAACTGTGTGTGTGTGTGTGTTATGCAAGTACCCTACTATCACTCTAATGTTACAGTAAAAGTCCTTCTTCTACATAATAACGTTCAAAGACAAACAAATATGTGCTGCAAATGAAACAAAATAAAGTTTGAATGAACGATTGATTGGCTGAATGAAGGAATGCGTTAACATTCATTGATCTCATTCAGCGCATCAATTTGACGGTTTATACTGCATCTGTACTTTGATGGATGCAGGACTGACACAGTGGAGACTGTGGCCATTATACCGACACCTCAGACATAACACAACTAATATATTAGGTATTCTAGCTGTGTCAGCATGTGATAATGGAGCAGCAGAGAGATTGATGCTCTCCTCCCGAGTAGTTTGAGGCAGACTACTCTCTCCCCATCATATAATATGGATAAGAACTTCACCTGCAGTGTCTGATGAGAGAACGATCCATAATCTGGAGCAAAGTCCAGTTTTTATTGAAAGGAAGAGTATTGATAGAGTGACATAACGAACATCAGCACCTCCATCCGCTGACAGATTCATTGTTATGCTCTAAAGTCCAGATATGTGCGTTTACGACAGTGGGATGATTTGGGTGCCAGTGCAGTTTTATAGACCCGCAACGAGCCCACTGGCATTTTTTTTATATAATTTATCTATGTATGTCGCCAGTAATCTGCAGGCCCCCTGGTGTTCGGACAAAGACCGACATGGCGGTTATTAGACCCACTGAGAGACCCCGCCAGCTCTCGTTAGTGAGAAACAGAGAGCAAGAAAGATGAAAAGCAAGACAGGAGGTGGGAGTGAGAGAAAAAAGAAAGTCTGAGTGAGGGAAAGAAAGGACGGAAAGAGAGAGAGATCACAGCCTTCACCAGTCTCTTTCTGCGTGAGAGGGAAGCAGGAACCAATTTGTCCTCCCTCTCCTCCGTCCTGTCACCCTCTTGTTATCTCTCGGCACAAAATACTGAGGATTAGTACAGCTGCAGCTGCAGCCGAGCCTGAGGAAGCAGTCTGTTGTTGTACTTGATGTCAGCCATGATGTCGCCTGCTGCACAGGTGGAAAGTACGAGCACACGTTTACTCAAGTGAAATAGTGAAGTTCAAAACACACGTTAGATCAGGCTGTGTGAGGAAAAACCTGTTTTTATAGGGTTGGTGATAAAAAAAAAAACCCCATCTTGAATCAAAACACATTTTTTTTGGAAAATTTGGTTATTGTGGCAATTTATTCCTAAACCACATAGATTTTGGGTGAAAATTGCCCAATTTGTCCTGCGTGCGCTCGACATACTTCAGTTCTCGGTGAGTCTCATCAGTAACGTTTCACACGCCTCACACTTTCACACTCTTTACAGCACATTTACACGCACATTAAGAAAACATTAAACTCTGATTAAAGGCAATTAATTCGATGTCAGCGTCGTGTAACCTCCATCACGCAACTGAACTGTAAATCGCAGCGCGCTCGATCCAACTCCCAGACCTGGGATGGGATTGTAAATTGTGATTTATTCAGGTGTGTATACGTCACGATCTCAGCAACGCTCCTATTTTTGACCTAATCGCAAGATGGACGAGCAAATTGGAGCACAGCACATGCATGCACACTGAGTGAGTCACAGGTGAGGCGATGTTGACACTTCTCAGTCCTTATCCTCAGCTTTGACGCTCACAAACGAGTTCATTGTCATCGCCGCGTGTTGGTCGCGGTGACATGGGAATGTTTTGAAAAACGAAAACCGGAGATGCTTGTTATTTATTCCCCAAACTCTTGTTATTATTTCTTGACACCGGTGACAGAGGGACTCTGCAAATTAGGAAAAACCAGCATCCCAGGAAACCCCGGGCCTGAGCGCCACAGCACGGTCTGGGGAAATGGGATGGGAGAAAAAGTTTGTTTTGCACTGAATTATGAATTTAGCCCCAGTCAGAGCAGAGGTTTGTTCGCCATCGTGTCTGCGGTTTGTGCTGACAGGGCTGCGGCTGGTGACACGGGCGAGAGAGCGGGGAAAAAAATCTGCAGAGGAACAAAATATTCCCTAAACTTGACAGCGCACCTGAAAGCATCGTCTGTTCAGAGGGAGACAGGTACAAAAGTACACTCGGACATGCACCCTACTAAAGCAGAGAGATGCATTCAGGTGTGTGAGGCTCTGTCTGACTGTGTTACAGACCCAAAAATGGAGATTCCACCCAATAAAACCCTGCAAAACCAATTTTGGGCATTCCTCCACGATGATACATTTTACAGTACAGCAGGTACTCCTGACTGGATTGTGGAAACTGAGACCTTCATATGAACCTCAAAAGATTAGACAGGCTTTTCATTTCGCAGAGCTTCCACTCTCTGTCTGATGAAAACCCCCTGCAGAGACGTCAAATAAGGACAAAACGCAGAGGAAGAATTCAGCAGAGGCTTCAGAAGCAAAAATATGGGCATTTGAATAGAACACTCGTAAAATCATGAAAAGGTCGCAATTCCCAGGTTGGAATTCAAGCTCTAACTGCACAGACAGTGATAGATTTTTATTATTATTGTCTCATGCATACAATAAAAGGTCGGAAAGAAAAGACGTCATTTATGCTCGGTCCCACAAGTTGAGTTTTAGATTATACAAAGCAGGCAAAATGTGATATCATACAACGCACAAGCACACGTACAAGAAAATATCAAGTATGAGCCCGAATCTATAATCCCCTCCTGCCCTCAGCCAGCCGAAAAACATCAATATTACATAAATCCAATTCATCATCACGAGCACTGAAGCCTTGAAGGGTTTTATCTAAACATTTCATGAAAGATTTGTGCCCTTAAATCATCTTAGTGGGAACAATACAGAAGGAAATGTAACTCAACTCTCCCAAATCGCAGAGCTCACAGACACACACACACACACACACACACACACTCTGCTCCCGTTGTGTGAATGTTTTTGAGTTTCCCAACCTCAGATGTCAGATGGAGGATTGAACTGAGCCATTAAAGTTCTCTGATCTCTGAGGTGAACGATTCTGTTTATCGTCAAAGTAGTCCTGCCTCCTCAAAGACTACATGGAGCTCTTTGGATCACGGGGGTTATGACAAATCTTTCTCTCATATGACCTTATTTATCATATCATACTGACCAAAATGCTTCCAAAGTTCAATCATCAAACATTTCCTTAGCATGACCTCATATTTTTTACCACTTTAGTCCAAAGTGAGTCCATGTTGACTCAGTACTTGTTCCACTCTTCCCTCAGTTCAAACTTATTCCGCTGCCTCATTTCACCCCCACAGCTTCTCCATCCCAGAAAGTTTCAGCACAAAGTATTCACCCCACATTTTTCAGAAAGTTTTTTTTTTGTAAAACATCTTAAGTTGAGTTCCACGTCTGCTTTCTGGAGATTCGACGCTCTCCTACGAAACCTCTGAACTCGTGGCTGCACGGCTTCAGGATAACTCATTCCATCTTTCCACCGATGCGAGTTAATGATACATTCTGTGATTCATTTGTCTCCGCACGGCGCTGAGCACTTTACGCTGCATTTGTTTAATTAGACGTTTGTGATTATGGAATATGTTATCGATCAGACATGAGGTATATAACGATCCGGTTTATGTTTCAGACAGCAGCGATACATCAAACCACGGAGTTACAGCTGGACCAAGTCGGGAACTCTCCTCTCCTCTCGTGTGTTCAGCGTTTCCATTTGCTTAATGATATTTAGATGTTGATGATTGTTCAGATCATTAGTGAATATAGAAATCATGGCGTAATGTAGCGATGAATGGAGATGATGCTCTGCAGGCCCACAGATGGGGTTTTTATTATTATAGAACAAGTTATTATTATTACTATTATTATTTGGTAGCAGTACTTGTATTAATGGTAGTACTTCTAGAGCTCTCCGATTACAGTTTTTTACTGGTATGATGTCATTTTTACAGGTACAAGAACTTAATTACTGATATTGACCAGGTACATTTTTACTTTTGGTGTCAAAAAATGAACCCTTACTTGTAAAAATGTGATTTTTGATGTCAAAATTGGGATTCTTGCACGTAGAAATGTAACCACAGATCTTTGTAATCCTGTTGTTACCAAATTTATTATCACTTATTGTAGTTTGGAGTCATCCCAGGCTTTAACAGGCTGACGTCCATGTTGATTGTTGACATACAGTATATTAAACGTTGTTTGTATAAAATGCTGACAGTTCGAGCGTCAGGGGCCGAGGATTGATCCCACGGCAACAGAACATTTACATTTTTATTGAGTTTCTGGATATGAAATGAAACTTGATCAATACCCACTCAGCTTATTGACTTTACTCACAATTCACTCCACAAAGTGATTATGGATGGATTTTGTACTGTAAGAATAATTCGGACACACGTACAGACAGCCATTTATAGATTTTTGTTCCAGGTTGTTATGAGTCAAAACAATTCATCTTTATCTCATAAGGAAGGAAGCAAACGTCTACCGAGACTTTGGCCGTGTCACAAAAATTTCACTTTCTCCCTTCTTCTTGCAGGAAAAGTGACGAAAAGCAGCAGTAGGAGATGAGAAAGAAGAATTTTTCACCGCTGTGTTCGTACTCCGCGATTAGGAACGATTAAGTGGCCCTAACACAGCTTTTACTTTTTGAGCAAAACCAATAGTCAATAACGGGACGGGTAGGCACTCATTATGACTCATCCATGCAACATTGATTTTGTAATTAAGCTCATCAAAATTCCATCGGACTGTACGTGCTGTGTGTGCGTGTGTGTGGGAGTGGACATAGAGATGTTACACCGGAGTGTAAAAAGACTTCCTGCAGAGGCTCCAGGTATGGATCCTCTGCAGGACATTTGTTAAAAACAAAGCAAGATAAAATCAGACCTCCCTCACAAGTTTTCTACAGTTCTGGAACAGTAGGGGTCCCTTTCTGGGTCAGGATGGAGAAGTGGTGGTGAGGAGACATTGTTGGGTTTTCTTTTTGAGGGATGTACCCATAAAATAATCCAACTTTCTGCCACACACAGGACAAAGAAAGATGAAAATCTTGGTAAGATGTGTGCATTTGAAGGTCATATACAACCATCCAGATACACACGAAACAGTGCTTCTAATGTATAATGTAGCTCGGTCCTAGCACAGAGCTAATCCAGTTATAGATGCTAATGGAACGGCTGCATGAGGGAACTTTGGCTCTCTGTCAAATGTTTAGATTTCTGGTTTGACGGACAAAAACTTCCACGCGTACAAATTTCCCATCACGTTCGCATCGCTCCATCCACACCTCTAACCGGCGGAGAGCACCGTGTCCCCATTAGCTGGAAACATCGACCGGTGTCTTTGTCTGCGCCTGTCAACGAAGGAGGAAGGTTTCAGGGCCAGGGAGGGCCCTTCACTCAGGCATCCTCTTACGGGGCTCAGTGGGGCTGATTAAAGCCTGGGAACCAAACCAACACTGACTGTTCTCATCAAGCAAATGGACCCGAGTAGACTGTGAAATCAGAGCCCCGCTGGCTGTCCGGTCGGTGTCCTGTGATTTTCGGGGGAAAGCTCAGAGAGAGAAGTCTGAGCTGAACCGAGACACGGCGCTCTCTCTGAGACGATCCACTTTCACGTGTTCCGCGTGCCAGTTACGCTCGCTCCCTCTGCGGTCCGTCCGTCTCACTGCTGTCTCTGCAGTGCGTTCTTTCAGTTATAATTTATTCGATTTTATTTCACGTAAACACCGCAGTCGAGAGTTGTAATCGCGCCCGTTTTGTGTAATCGGCCGGCCTGCCCGAGCGCTTTCTGTTACGCTCCGACGTGTCGTCCCTGAAAGGAAAGTAGAACGTCGATGAGATGAAAACGCTGTCTCATCTTGTTCTGAAGTTCAACAAGAATTGATCAGTTTTGGTTTTGTGCTATCAGTCATCGGGGGTGGAGGAAATACTCAAATCTTTTACTGATATGGAAAAATACCCTATTAGAGCCCCACTTTGAAAATCCTAAAATCAATGCATTGGTAATGGAAATCTCAAGAAAATGAGACAAACACTTTTCACCAAACATTATGGATCTAACTCAGAAGTATAATGACAATTTTTTGGGTTAAGTGACAAAGGTTCCTCCAAACAATGATGTAGAAGCATCCATGAATAAAAGACTTTGCATTTGGGGTTTTATGTATGTAAAAAACCTGGAAAAGTAATAAATGATGCAATATTCCAAAATGTTGTGGAAGATTATGGCACATTATTATGACCAATAATCATTATCAAGACTGATTTATTTGTTTATATCCTTAGAATCTGCTCCAGATTATGTTGTATTAGGAGAGCAGCCACTGATGATGACAACGGTCACGACTTTTACACAGCTCGGTTTCTCTCCGACAGTCACATGATACCCGTTCTGTATCTGTACGGTGTTGTATGTCCATCCTCAGCTTTCCTGTGCCTGATCGCATCCAAAAGGTGACAAAAGGTGAGCACGACCTGTAGCCTCTTAATGACACACACACACTCTACAGACGAGTATGACTTTCACTTTCAAACTGCTGTGCACCCCTGAGCGATATAATCCATAATAGGGCACCGGCAGAGTTAGAAGATGACTTTTTGATGGTTTGTTTCAAAAGCTTTCTGAGGAGACAGAGGGAAAGAAAAGGGAGATTTTGTGATAAGGCAGACAGAATTATTGATCTGGAGAGAGACCCTGCTCTATACCTGGCCAGAGTTCACAGATAATACCACAGGAGATTAATCGGTGCACAGACAGATGAGCAAAAGATGAGAGACATCACAGCTGGATGAAAACATTTACCATACGGACACACCAAACTGAAAAAGTTTCCCAGGTCAAAAAGGACAGTTTACAGAACGGACAAACAAAATGGAATATGTTTCCAAATATACTCGTCAAAATTGAGCCCTATTTGGACAAACAACTTCCCAACTGGACAGCCCATATGGGTGTGGCGTATGGACACCGCAAATGGACAAAAGGTTCTCTGAATGGAGACAATTTAGCGACTGGCCCAGCAATCTGTCGCCTGTACCTGGCAGCATGAAAACCTCTAGTTTGTCTCGAATCTCCATTATTCTTACACAGATATTCTATCATTTCACAGCAGAATTTTGAGATGTGTGAAATGGGAGAATTTTATCATTGATCCATTAATATGTAATATTAATAATTAATCAAATATTAATTCTCTGTAACTACAGAGCATACTGATTATGGATCACATGAGTATTTTTTGCTTATGTTTAAATCAGACTGGATCGTGGATTTCCAAACACGACGGACACTTGTGAAATTGTGTCCAACCTGCATCTTAACGTAATTATCTCCCACCCTGATAGAGACCTGTGAAGGCAGCATCTGGATGCTAGGATACAGCAGACAGGTGTGGACCTGTTTCTATGATAACAACAAATATATTTTGTGTGTGTCTGTGTTAAACTTGATCCATTTGCCTGCATCATAAATGGATTTGGTCATGCATGATATTTCCCTAATGACTATTTCAACTTTTATGTGTCAATTAGAGTAATTGTCATACCTAAAGACAGCAAGCGGTGATGAAGTAACAAACAAACAAAATGTTTACCATCTTCACACCAGAGGGTTTAAAACATTAGACAGTCTCACTAAGGGCCCGCTACTTCTTTGTCGGACTGTTTGTCAGTGTGGCAGCAGCGCCTCACACACACTGCAGGTTCTATTAGCAGACATGTGATGTCATGGTTTTACTTGAGACCAGCTCGTAAGCGAGCGGCTTGTCAACACAACTAGAATTATTTGCATTGTTAGCAGAGTTAGATTTGTGTACTGCTCCTTTTCTGGTCCCACGTCTTCCTCAGTTTGCATGTGTCTCCATTCTCCCTTGTTTGACATGAGTACTTTATTTTCATCTGAAAAGCCCGTATTTGTGCATTTTATACTCTGTATTATTTTCTATGTAGCTAGATAATTTTTATATTATTTTTTTTTTATTTTTTTCTGGCGGTTCTTGGTTGTATCTGATGAACTTCCTGTCTTGTGTGTACATTGGTCCATTCCTCGAGTATCTTGGCTTCCACTACGCTTCAATGCAGGCGTCAGGACACCGCGCAGTCACGTGACACAGCGGGGGGCGGGGTCGTGCGTGCGCGCGTCCAATCGCAGCGCAGCGTCCGTCCAGGTCCCAGCAGCTCCATGGGGGGAAAAAACGCCAGCGGAGACGAATAACGGTCCTCAAGCAGCGTTTGTGGAGCTCTTTCCCCGCACACGAGAGCCCCGCATCCGCCGCAGCTCGCCGCATGCATCGGTAAATCCAGACTCGGCGGAACCGGGGGGCGGCGAACGGCGAAAAGCAGCGCTCCACCATTGTCTGTCTGCGCAGAAATAAGAATGGCCTGGATGTGGAAGGTAAGGGGGGGCTTCTGTCTCTCATACATGACAGGGTGAACGAGAGGAAACACACACACTTCAACACACACGCCGTCATCCGCGGTTTATCTGGTGTGACATCAAACGTAAAGCGCTGGGTTAGCGGTGCCTGTTTCCTGCTGTGTCTCTGCTCCTTGTTTGGAGACTGAGTGTGTCATTATGGTCCTGCATCTGAAAGGAAGGCAGGCCTGTGGAGGTGTGTGTGTGTGTGTGAGTGAGTGAGTGTGTGTGTGTGTGTGTGTGTGTCGTTCATGCTCTGTTGTGATTTAGAATCAGAACTGGATTGCATGTGCAGATGTCAAAATGGTGATGGAGACCTGCTGCAACTCACAAAGGCAAAATCTCCCACTCTCCCTTTCTGTTGCGTGACTTTTTCCTCTCCATTGTGGTATTATAACATAAATAAAAGATGTGAATACCTCTTTTACCATGTCAAAGCTGTACTTTTTGCTCTCTCTCTCTTCACAGCACTTTTTTGCACTAATCTGGACCATTTTCTTTTCCCTCATTCCTTTCATCCCCTTCATTTTCCTAATTTATCCCGTACGTTCCATCTGTCCTTCCTTTTCTCTTTCATTGTTTTCATCAACTGTTCTGAAAGTCAACCAAAGATGCAAGTCTTTCACCGTTTTATGTATTTTTCTCTTTTTATGCTGGGGGATTTTTACAATTCCACACTTATCACTCTGAAAGGAATCAAACGATGACCTTTTTCCTCCCTTTACTATTATGTTAACAAAATGAAATTAAATGCTGGAGGAGGAATTATCTCCAATGTTGTATTACTACTTTCAATGTAGTAAAAGATGAGTGCTAAGTTACTTTCTGTTTCTGCATGTACTTTATTTGTGAACCATAGTTTATTATTATTGTTCAGAGTATTTAAAAGTAAAAGTATCTGTGTAGAAACACCTGTTTTAAGTTATAGAAACAGTAGTACACTCTATAAGTACACAGTGCTACATGTACATTAGTAGTAACAGCGGAAATCTATGGGTGTCCAACTTGCACTCCAATTTAAAAATAAATAAAAATTAAAAAGAGAGCGAGAGAGAGAAAACACATATTTGTTTATATACAAACACCTCTCTCTCTCTCTCTCTATTTCCTTATGCTTTCCTGTACACACTCACGTGCACATTCAAACACATTTGCAACATGTTGCTACTTTGAAGATGTCTTCTCCTGTTGCACACACACACTCTAAGCAGGCTGAATGCAGCCAAGCACTCGTATAACCCTTTGTTTAGTAAATTTAGGCTTTAAATCTCATTTGTTTGCTAATCCATCTGTTTCCATCTTTTTACGTCTCGCACGGAGCCTCCGTTACCGTGCTGTCAGATGAAAACAAACAAAGCACAAGCAGAAAACGCACAGATCTCAGCGTCATGCACCGCTGAGGTTTTTTTCCACTGTGACTCTTAGCGTGCAGTCGTAGATTTGTTGTAACTAAATAACTCGACGTGCTCGGTGGTAAGGTTACCATGGTGATGCTGATGTTGTTATGAGTTCGTGCTGATGACCTGACTTTTCCGCAATGTAATTTGACATATCAGGCCTCAGTTTCATCTTAGATAAACAGTTTTTCTTCTTGAGCCTTGTTTGACTCTGAAATGAGCAAAAAATGCTCACAAAAGAAAAACAACCCACAGGAATTTAAAGACAACAAAACGTGTCACTTCTAAAACTCGATTATTCTTCTTGATGCCTGTGTGTGATAAAGCTGGCTCGCCACAGAAAATGAGGCCTTGTAATAAAGTTTGTCTTTACTTTGTCTTCACTCATGCCCAACAATCGATTTGCTGCTTGTGATGATGCGTTTAGGGCCATCAGGAAATTTTAACTCCTTCAAAACTCCTTTAAAGTGCATGGTGACACTGAGAATTGTCTGACTAACTTTTTTGTTTTGATGACTAAGATGTGTAAGTGTTAGTCTTTGTGAGTTTTGAGATCTAAAAGGCTTCCGCTGTTGTCATCGGCCTTTCCAGATGAACTTCCCATCAGGTTGTGTGAAGCGATGGAGACGTTGCTGTTACTTACTAACTGCACGGGGCCTAACAAGGTCAATGTAGGGAGGCTCACAGGGGAACACACACAAACACACAGAAGAACTCCCAATAATTAATGCACACACAGACACCCGTTTGTGTGTGGATGTGCAGGGAAGTGTAGTGAGTGTCCCAGTTTTTACAGACTTTTTGGGGATGAATGACACCCGTGATTGTGTTACAGCAGAAGGCAGGCCGATAAAAAGTGCCCTGCCACAGTTGTGCAGAAAGCACGGGGCAGCAGCAGAGATGTTGAAAAACTCTCAGGCTGTGCATCTTATTCAGCATGCTATCAATCCGCTGCTCAGATTTCCCTTTGTGCCTTTGTCTGCTTTATCTGTTTGCCCTCCTGAGTGTGAAGTTTTCATTGAAACCTGCGTGTTTTATAGCTAACACAGCATCGTTGTGAGGTTGATATGGCAATATTTCCTTTACTAGATTATATATCGTCATCATCATCATCATCATCGCATAAGCCTGATTTGGTAAAGATGTTGGATGAGGAACTGTTGGAGTTTAACGACTTCAGTGAAAGTCTAGTGAAAGAACGTAAAACAGTAAATGGATGCTATAACATGTTTACAAAAAAACAACGCAATCTCTAAAATCTTCTTCTTTTTGACTGATTAACATCCAGTCTTAAGTGGACATGGTGCCGTCTAAGTGTGTGTCCTCTTTATCATGGTAATGTAACCTACATTTGTTCCAAATACCGTAATGACCACGCAGTGAACTGGTGGAATTTGTGTTGCAGCTCCACTTCCAGCAATCAACACAACACAAAGAACTACACAGAGAATAGACAAATACACACAGACGGTAAATCACACATGCAAGAATTAGATTCATCGAATTTTTACATTCCTTCCGTGGGTGGAGGAGGGAGGGGCCGACTCAGTGTTCATTGTTGGTGAAACTTTTCGGTTCTGGTGGCGTTTTAATGACCTGTAGTGCCTCCATGAGGGGAGTTGGCTGAATAATTTTACTCTCCTCCTCGGTTGGATTGATCGGAATGATGGGAGCCGGGAGGGGGGGGGAGTGGGGCAGGAGCCAATAATCTGAGATCACACAAACAGAATCGCTGTGGTATCGATAGTTTTCAGTTCATCTGCGACTTTTGACCTCGAGTCTCGCAGAAAGCAGAATACAAAGAAGAATCTGGGAAGTTTCAAGTTCACTTTCCTTTGCTGTCAGCTGAGTCCGAGTCACACACTCTCTAATCTTCCGGAGTTAAATCATGTGTTACTCTTCCAAAGAAAAGGCTTAAATGCGGTGTTGCTGATTTTCCTTCTATAGGTTCATTTAGCCCATTTGTGCCAAACACAAAGACACTTGTCGTTTAACGGGGGTGGGGGTACGGCGGTGCTTTGTTCCATGACTGCACTTATGGTCAGCGGCATTAAATTACCTGTCATTCAGATGGAACCTCTGGGCAATAACCCCTATTATTAGACCCATTCATAGACCAGAAATCTGAGGCTGTAATCACCCGAAAGCAAGAGAACAGAATCGCTTTTCGTTAAGAGCGAAATTAAACGCAGGTATTAATCGGCCATTGTTCTGCGCGATTTAAGAAAATGTAAACATGGGCTGCAGCGAAGTAGAACATTTAACTGCGTGTAAAGTTCTGTTCACTGAAAACCCCGTGTGTCAAAAAGTTCATTTTGAGCCTTTAATGCGTTTGTTCTCTGCGTGTTTTCACTTTTAGTTCCCAAATGCACAATAATGTCTCGGTGTGACCGACTCTCACTTCTTTTTACTGTTTTTTATATCGTCTCTGGTTTTCTTCCGATATAAATGGTCACTTGTGAACATATATTTTTTTAAAGCTCTGCATTCGTTCAGTGTTAATGTGATAAATATTGGCTTTTGCTGTTAATTTGCTCGATTTAATTTCTGGTTAAAAACACTCGAGGCTGCAATTCTTTCTGTGCAGAGGAAAACCTTTAATCTTGCAGATTAAAACCCTCATCTCATTTCTGGAATTTTTTTATATATATATCAGCATTCCACTTTAGATTTCATGATTTCATGAATAGTCTCTTGCCACTCCTAAATGATCTCCAGACTCCCCCTCAGGCCTCCAACAGATTGGAGCTCGCTTTAATTAAACTTCTCCCAGCAGCGCTCTCCCTTCACTTCCTGTCTTAAACTCCATAATTATCTCAGTGGTTTTAGGAAGGTGAAGATAATTGGCTGATGATCAGCTGGTCACCGTGTTACCTCGTAAATATACCTGTCTGATCCGCCAGCGCACAGACACACACACACACACACAGCAGCTCAGGGAAGACATTTACAGGGATTAAAGGGTCACACCATTTTGGGATTAAGGCTGGCCCCTTAACACTCTGAGTGTCAGTCTGCCTCTGACAGCGATGACAACAGATCCCTGATGATCAGCCCACTTCATCCAGTCCTCTTGGCTGGAAACTAGCAGGATATTCTGTAATCTAGTCTGGCACGCGTGACGGTTTATAACGCTTAACAATTTAACCAAACCTGGGCCATGTTTTATGCATGACACACACACACACACGCAAAAATGAGCCACCTAGCGCCACTAAGCGAGTCTAACAGGTGGAGACTGCTCCAGACAAAGCTGCTAAAAATGTTCACTGAACGTAGACAAATGACAACAACACACCTGGCAAAGAATTTTGGACACTTTACATCCATAACAGCCGATTCTGCCTGAGAAGTAAGAGAGCAGCACTCATAATCACACACGTCTCGGTGATTTCCAGCTTTCCCCGGCTCATTTATTTCCTCAGATTTCGTGTACTTCCCGGCACGAAGCGCTTTACGCAGATCGACGACTCTCAGCCAGTTGGATTCTTCGGGGCTTGTTGCGCCATCGATGGATCGCGTTTGCCAAAGCCCCTCCTGCACGCTGTACACTTGGCTGGCCCCTGAGCGCTTGTTGTTCACTTGGCAACGTCTGACTGCCCACTGGCACGGAGCGATCCAAAGCCCCACAAGAGACAGATCAGCAGAGGCCGTGTTTGATAAGCAGTTATTCCCTCCGTGGACTCTGGTGCACTTTAGAAACGCTGTTCAAATGTGAAAATGGGAATGGAAGTGGCATTAATGAGGCAGTGGGGGAGGGGTGGGGGGAGCAGAATGTGTTTGATTTAAAGGCCGGGCTCATGTGATCACGCTGGCCCTGCTGAAGTGTCCTTGAGCCAACGCGGCGTCTCCAGCGGTGTAGGTGACTGTGGTATCATCTCATGTTTAAATTCATCAGAGCGACCATCGGAGATTAGTCCTCCGCTGACGGCCTTAAGAGAAAGAATCTGCCGTGATGAGGATATTTTTGGATCTTTGTTACTATCGGAGATAAGACAAAATCATCCTCATGCTGTATCTTCATCATCTCAGCGAGGCATTCGTAGCTGTTGCATGTTTCGAGTCTTATTTTTTACTGTACTGCGATTCCACTAATGTTCCCCCCGTTCAAGCATGTATAAGTTAATTTACAATCAATTAATACTAATGGGGCTCCACATAAACTCGTTCGAATTCGGCGCGTGCAGAATTCGGCACACACAGACCCGCGGCGTCGAGATCCTGTTGTGTGTTTTACTCCAGACGGAGATCAGACGGCGGCTGAGCTCGGAGTAACGGCTGATTTTGCGCGGCTCGCCCCGAGCTTCCTGCACTCCGCCCTTGAACCGAACATCTGAGCAAGCAGAACATCCCTGTAATTGCATTAGCGTTGTTCCACAGCGATCTGCCGCTACGCCCACTACCCCAGATCGGCTCTACAGCATCATTTTCTACCCTGACAAGTTTGGATTTATGTTCATCCCTCTGCAGAAATATGCATCATGGATGACATGCGGTGGTTGTAGGTGTAGGAAGTAATTTGAAATGAATCTGTAGTTAAAGCCAACACGTTCCTTGTGGAGGGTTAAAGTGTTCCTTGGATTGTTAGATGTGTTTCAAATCCCCAAATTGGAGATGGTTTTACCCAAAAGGTGCACCTAAAAATTTCACCTCTAAACTCTCACGTTAAAGGTAAAATTGATAAATAGTAGTATAGGAAAAAAATGCACTGGAGTAAAAAGTACAATATTTCAATCTGAAATCCATCGATAAAATTTTGGGGTACTTTGTGCTGGAAACAAACTTGTTCCTATTTTTATTTCTCTCTTTCTTATTTTCCTTCCCTCCTTCCGTCATAATTTAACACTTGGAAAACAATTACATCCATAAGCTACTTTTGTGTATTTTTCGACTAAATGTGTTACTTTTAATGAAGTAGAACGTAGAATGCTGCACATTGTGGCGTTACTACTTTTGATCAGTGAAAGGTTGAAGGTTACTTCAGATCTCTGCAGATGCTTAGAAAATATACAAGCAAAAAACACTCCCAGTCTCTCTCTCTCTCTCTCTCTCCCTCTCTGTCTCTCTCTCTCTCTCTCGTTCAAGTTTATTATTTCTCGGCTGTAATGTCAGTGTTCAGCAGGTCCGATGGCGGTATCAGACCTTTCCTGAGGACTCTTGACCACGCCGTCTAATCAGAGCTCCGAGTTCCCGCGTTATTATCTCTGCTGTGCGAGCCCGGCGCTGCTTCGGGCGCAGGCACCAGGAGGTTGATTGCCTCCATGAACTGAAGAGGTTGACAGACACAAACAAGCGTGACGCGGTTAAGTGAGAGCATAAAATGAAGTGCAGTTTTCCCTGATGTGTGATCCTCCGTCTGCTTTTACGTTTACGAAAGCCGGCGGAACTTTCTGTTGCTGTGTTCTTCATGAAAAAGGAAACGGGGCAAAGGTTAAAGGTGCCACAGTGATCTCTGGGCGACGTCGTCTCCATGATGACTGCAGGTGGTCGCTGCTGCTGTTTTTGATTCGTTGTTAAATTACTGTCGGATGCAGACACACACACACACACGCGCACACACGTTGCATGCTGAGGCCCTCACAGCTCTCTGATTTGCCGTCACATGAGAGCGCCGCAGAGGCTTTAACACAATCGAAGGTCATCAAATTATATTGTTATTTTGCAGAGAGGACACCTGTGAGCGTACGGCGTGGCGGGCGTCTGATTCATCGGCTCCCCGCTTTTTATGTGCGCGACAGCTGCGGCGCTGAAGTGTCCCGATGCCGTTATTGGAACGTGCAGACACTCCTTCGCAATCAATGGGGAGTAATGAAAAAGAGAAAAAAGATCAAATTCCACGGATAACATATTTGATTATTTGTCATACTGCAACAAAGTCCATATTTTAGAAGGAAAAAAAAGAGTCCACTTATCACAGACAATCAAATCTCCCGGGATGAAACGGGGCCACCTCAAAGTTTTATTGATATTGACATTTAACCTCATGGATTACTACGCAAAAGTAACTTGGAGTCAAAATGTGCATAGACTCACGGATACCGAGGGTACCTTCAACATGTGTACATGCAGACAAAAAAATTGTAAATAATAAACATCATAAGGGGAGTGGCCTACAGTCCTACAGTATTGTACTCTAATTGCCAATTCGCACATTCAGGAAGACACATAGCAACATTAGCAACCCACTGGAGCTGATATTCTTTCTTCTTTTAGCTCCGTTTCAGGAACATTTCTGCTCTCTTGACTTGGATACTTTGTCACCTCATTCGGACTGATTCATAAAAGCCTCTTTATGGCCGATGTATCATGTGTAGGTTAAACGTGAGTGTTTTGCTTTTTCACCTCCTCCGTCCTCTCCTTTTGCTTCTCTCTCTCCCCTTTTTGTGGGCGGTAGAGAAAAGGAGGACTACCCAGCTCTCAAACTTAACGCGCTTGAATACACATGTAACCTTGCCAGTCCGTCTCAAGGTATCAAGTTACGGTCCGTCTGAGGACCCGAGCTTGAAAAGGGACAAATTGCTTGCATTTCAGAGCCACTTGTAAATTCAGCATGCGTCGGTGTCTTCTGTCCGTCGTAGCCTTGAGGAGAAGATTTCTTGTCAGACGCGTTTCTTTAGCAAATCACCCCTCACAATATCCATGCAGAGGCCACACATCCTTATTCAATTGACGAGGAAATTTGGCTCAGCAGATCATTCGTCTATCTGTCCACCTAATCCGTTTAAATCCTCAGATGTCTCCGCTCCGGAGATATATACACGCTCAGATTTGCGTGTTTGAGCAGTCATGCTGCGTGTAATCACTGTCAATGAGGCAGGCTCTTATTTTGGAGGTACGGAGGGCTTTCTTAGAGTTTCAGGGGAAATATTGGTTGCTAAATGTCACTAATTCTGCTCTCGCGTCTGATAAATTGAAATGGATTTTCTCCGGTCGATATTTTTCTCGACAGCCCTACAGATTCCCCGCTGCCTCTGCCCTTCAAATACAAAGAAACGGAGTGAGAACAGAAGAGAGCGAGAGAGAGAGAGGAGAGAATGGGCGGCTGCTATGGTTGTTATTTAGTGTCAGGCCGGCGGCAGCAGGTCAAAAACGCCCGCGCTGGATTTTACAGACGCGCCTCTAATTTGCGCTGTCATTACTCGCAACTTCCGTCTTTGACATTGCTCGAAAATATTAAAAATAGATGAGGCGAACATCACTCTGTTGTTTACTGAATGAGCTCGAAAGATAAAAAGTTTGACTTTGAATTAAATGGAACTTTTCCCGAACTGAATGTCAGACGAGATACTTGAGAATGACTTAGGAAGTCTTCAGGGCTAATTACTGCTGCCATTACCCTTGACCAAGGCACAGGCAGATGATGGGGAGTTGGTCCCCGGGCACTTGAGTGTGTGTGTGTGTGTCTGTCAGTGCTGCCCACATGTCCCCATAGTTAGGGTGGGTTAAATGTAGAAAGATAATTTGCCTGCGGGGATCAATAAAGTATTCTCCGTTCTTTCTCTCTCTATTCTTCTTCTTCTTCATCTCAATAATCCGAGTCTGGGAAATAAGCAAAGAATTTAGCAGCCTAGGAATGTAAAGTGTCAAAGTTTGTCTCCAATGTATGGGGAAGTCAGAGTGTGGGATTATTTTTCTTGGATAACCACAAAATAGACGTTTGGAGACATTGCATGCATTTCTGTTTTTGCAGTGTGCGTCTGTGTCCATAATAACAAGCGCATAAAAACACATAATAGAAAGAGATAACGGGCACGCCAGCAGCAGGAGCCAGAGTCTGGGATTGGCACGCTGCAGTGTATCAGCTGGCCACTGACTCACTCTAAATATGGCCCTCAGCACAAAATGTTATAGATTTTATAGATGGAGGACATTGGCCGCTTTTAGCTTCCTCTCTTTTTTTCCCCCAGAATTTGCTCTCTATTGACACATAAAGACCGCGGAGTAGAGCAGGTGGTCTGATCCACGGAGCCATCTTTATGGGCAGGCTGTCCCCGTCCTCACGCTGTGCTTAAACTTGGACGCTTCGGTCCCCGTGCCTTCCCGCGGTCCATTTCAGAGCAGGAGCAGGAAGGGAAACAACACGAGCACCTGTGAGGATATTTGTGCCTGTCCTTGTTACAATAAATGATGTTGTGTTTTGGCAGCGTACAAAGAAAGACGTTTAAGGATGACGGCAGCAGAGCGGTAGAGGGCGTTGTTTGCCATTTTCCAGACGACAGCCAGGCTGCTCTCCGGTGACACAGTTGTGTATTTAATCTTGACATAATCCAGACCAGAATCGCCATTTAGCCAAATGTAACAGAAGCAGGCAGGATATTTTGTCAAATTGGATGGATCGGAGCTGGCTGCGTTTTGTTCAAATGACAGGGCTTTTTGGGGAACTTAATCATGGTGCGCACACGAAGAGGAAGGAGGAAGTGGAGGAAGAGTTCAGCTTTGATCCCCCTGAGAGAATGGAAGTAAATTCTCTCAAGAGGAGCTTATAACTGCTCTCATTGAGTCTCATCTTCGTTCTCTCCAGGAGCAGATCGAAGGTGAAAGTCCAGCATTCATGTACTGCGTTTGTTAACAGCGTTGTTAACGGCGCGTGTCACCACCATCAGTCAGTTTTAGGGCGTCGCTTTAATGTGCTCCGCCTCAGACGGAGCGTTATAACATAAAACGTGGAGCAGCATCCGGGGAGAGATGAGACTTGGGGATGGCTGACGGTTATGAAGAGCCCGAGCCTTCGTACTCCAGCGCGTGTAGGTGACGCACAGAGGAACACGAAGGCTCGGCAGCCGAAGGGCGCTCGTCTCGGCGTACGCGGATCGCGAACGTGCACAAAAAGAGCAGCTTTTGCGTGGAACTTCAAGACGAATTCCTCACTTTCTCAAGTAAGCAAACAGCAGCCTACGCCTGAGAGCGCCGAGCCTCAGCAGACGGTTGTTTCCTGTGAACATATGGTGATATTATTCCCTCCTCCAAAAACCAAGGTAGACCCAGAAGGGAAAGCAGCCATTGTAGTGTTTAATCCTTTATACTTCTGGGGATTATTTCCCATCTGATGTCAGATACGCATTAATAAAATGCCTCTTGACTGCGTGCCCCTTGCAGTTTTATATTCGTGTGTAGACACGTGCATGCAGTGATGTGCAGTATTCATGTTTATCCTGATGAAGAACAGGGTTATTTTCTCACACTGTTGCCCCTCCCCCTGCCCCTGCTGAGTGTACGTCCACATAAAAACAAGCAGATTCCATTTTTGGGCCCAGATTATGATGCTGTAGAGCTTTGTATCATAATTATGCTGTATCATGGCTGCAGCACAGATTAGTGCTTGACCTGGATTGAGGGATTGTCTTTTCTTATGTATCTGCTGACAGGGGGGGTCAGGAAACAGACGTGATGTGGGCGCGCAAGGGACAGGGTTGGAATCAAAATAAAATGATGCATGTTCATGTCTAAGATGGGCAGAGGGAAGCAGAACAGCGTCTCAGCTGAACAGGCCGACATAGATAGACGTGACGTGTGTGTACAAACACTTCCTGAAGTGCCTGATCAGGATTAACATACAGTATATTCCCCTGTATACTCTTTCACGTATTTTGAAGTATTTTCTCAGTATCAAAGCTACCCAGACATTTTGCAAAAGTGCAGCTCCGGCGTCTTAAACTGACAAACGCTGAGGGAGCTGCGGTTGTTTGTATTTGTCCAGTAAAGGCTGCAGAAAAGTATTTGCACGTGTTTGCATGTCTCCCGTGGGATGTGAGGTGTGTGAAGTCTGTCCGAGGATCAGTCAAAACAAACAACAACAAAAAAAAAACACTCCAGAGATTCTCTAAATGCCGTGTGAACGTTTTCCTTCTTCCTCCTCTTCTTCATCTTCCTCTCTCAGCTCCTCTGGTCCCATGTGGGCTCCAAATGCCGGCTGAATGAGGGGACTGCCCCCTCTGCTGGTCTCAGTGGGGACCAACACTCTACAAAGCTCCCAACTTGGGTAATGAATGAAATTTGATGCAGTGCCTCTGCTCATTCATTCATTCATTCATTCATTCATTCATTCATACTGCTGGAAGGTCTGACTGCAAAACACACACTCACATAGAAACAAAACAGCTCAGCCATGTTTGACTTCATGTAAACCTTAAAATAATAAAACAGGAAGCTGCAGTCACGTTACAGTAAGTGTCATCCTCAGACGTTTTCTGGAAGATGACATCATCATTTGTCACATATTCTCTTGTGTGTGTGTTCACTCGCTAAATTTGGCATCTATTTGTTAATTTATTTGAATTTAGGGGGGAAATTAGAGCAGGAATTGAAATATTTAGGAGGAATGTGGTGGATAATATGGTGGAAAGAACTGTAGAATTATGGGGAAATTCTACCTCGAGTAAATAGTTTTATCTGTAATGTTTAATTTGTTGAAGTGCACGCAAATGTATCATTTACACACTGGAAGACAAACTACCATTTGCTAACTAAATATGAGACATTGGATGTCATTGTCTGTAATTTCCCCATAATTAATACAAAATTACAATTACGTTTGCACAAAAACGCCTTTATCTGCATTTCTGGGACATTCGTAGGAATAAAATGTAACAAATACAAAACTTATGTACCCGTTTGATCAATTAAAACCCAAGAGACTCATACAGATAGCGCGCGAGCGATGATATTAAACAATAATCATAATGCCGTTTGTATTGATCCTCCAGTGGGGGAACTTTTGAAGCTGACGTGTTTTAGCAGGAAGACATATTTGTAGCCCCACCAGCAACGGCAGAATTTATCTCCCGGGAAAAGAATAGCTTGTTATCTTGTACTTGGATGACTTTCCGAGGGAGACTTTGCTTGAAATATGACAGGAATGAAGTAATGCGTTTAGACCCTCTCAATCACAAGAGTGGCTTTTTATTTATGCTTCTTCTGTCTCAAAGCCCCAGAGAACAACACTAAGACGAGAGAGAGAGAGAGAGAGAGAGAGAGAGAGAGGGGGCAGAGAGGGAGAGAGGGAGGGCTTGGTAAATATTTTCTCACATGCCTTAATTGAAATTGGATTTTAACTGCTCAGTGGACTGTGGTGGCAAAGAATCAGGTGCCAGGGACGTCGCCTTTTTTGCAATGCAAATGTAATTTCCAGTTTTGTGCCATTTCCCGGGAGGTGATGGAAAATAGCTACTAGAAATGTTTTTTCATGAGCTATTTTCTTCAGGTTGAGCCTCTCATTATGCCAATATCCATCGCGATTAGTTTTTTGGAATGGAATACACTGCGGTCCTGTTGTTTACTGAGCTGAAGCTCAAAGCGACTGGTCTTCCTGGGAAATGGTATTGTCTGCACGCTCAGACGGTGCCAGGCGGAGGTGAACTTTTGATTGCATAATATAAGGGAAATCAATGGCTAATTTGCTTTGAGCTTTCTATTTGTCGTCGAAGTGAATGGGGCTCCGCTCGCTGATTATTCAGCCATTCGGCAAATTTATTGCCTATTTTGTCCACATAATGTCAGGAAATTTCTGCAGCGATTCACACAGAAGATAACTGTTAGACTTTTATTTTCATATTACGCTCCGTTACCAAATTGAGAGGCGAAACAAACGATCGTAGTTTACGAAGTCATCATCGTCAGCGTTATTGATCTGTTGCCGGGATGCTTTAATTAAAGCTCTGAGTCCGCCCTATGCTAAGCAGGGACAAGTGAGTAAACAAAAGCGATATTTATTCAACCTGCAGAACGTTTAACGTTTGTATATTTATGACAAGGTGTCATTAAAGTTCCCGTATGGAAAAACGAACAAACATATTCCTGTCGCTAAGCGCAGTTGAGCATAAATTAGCAAAACCAGACAGAGCGATCTCTCCGCTAGTTTACTCTTTTATCACTCTGTGTGAAACCTTACAGTCACACACACTACACACACACACACAGATCAGTGCTCCCAAAAAGGGTTTTAGCACCTTCAAAATAGGGCGTGTATTTTGGTTGATATGTGTGAAATGAAACGTCTCACTCGGCACAGACGGCACTTAGCGGACCTGTGCTACGTTAGCGCGTTAGCGTCGAGTGATATGACAGAAAGCCCGATACATCAGCAACAATGCATCCCGTGTATTTTAAACAAACAACGACACAATAGCACACACAGTTTATCCCTTTGTGCTGTGATGTCATAGCACACAGCACGACAAGATACAAGTGTGCTCATCTCCAGACAGACTGCCTGGTTTTTATGCACTTCTACTCTGTTTTTGGCATTGATTGGTAAATAATCCTTTGGCTCTTGTTTTCAGCCGTCATCAGTACTCGGTGCGTGGTTGGAGTGGCTTTTAGAGGCCGCGACACGTTTCCATTCAAAGGCCTCGCAGATCAGCGAGCGAATGCCAAATGTGTCGGGAACAAAAACTAATTGCAGAATCCCAGCGTGTCTTTTTAATGACCTTCTTCACTCCCAGAGCTGCTGTTTTCATGCCATCTTGATCAAATTTAATTTAATTTTATCATTCCTCTTCAAAGCCGACAGCTAGCCGACAGGAACTCCTCCTCTCCACGTCGACGCTTTTTCATATTACGGCTCATTTAATACAACTTCCATTTTTCCAATACTGTGTACGTTCCATTATTTTCTTTTCCAACGTAGTCAATTAGCCGAAAGTGAGACGTGGGGATGGCTATTCACCACACACGGCATTTATTTTTGTCAGAGCGTCCTTATTGTTGCTGGCTAATGGAGCTGTAATTGCAGACTGTTGTGACAAGACCGCACTGGGTTTCCTTGAGACAATATTGTGGGTTTGATGAAAACGAATGCAGACCGTGATGGATTACACATCTCAGGCAAGTTTCAGGAGTCTGCTAATTGATTTATATATCCTGTGGACATGAAAGGAAATCGATGGCTGGCTGGAAGGTGCAGGCTCCCAAAAGTCTGAAACGCTACAGCAGGCATTCAAAATGTACAAGTACACAGCTGTAATGTAAGTATACTGCAGTACATGTGGTACTTTTTACTTTAACGCATTTCTACATGACTGTAGATTCTATTTACTTAATGATTGAAAATACAAAAGGGTGAAAAACCCATTATTATTATTGATGAATTTTACATGCGTACAGTGATTTTCAAAATAAGAGCACAGCAGTACTCGGGAGTCCACCATCATCGTAAACACGATAAAAATAGAAGATAAAAAATAAAAATGTAATAAATGAATAGCATAAAACATACAATATAACACCCACTCAACCAAGAAGCTAATAAAAACAAATAAAATCAAAGTAATAAAACTGGTAAAATAGACAAATGCGGGGCTTGAACTGCAAGGAACCGGTTAATGACACATCAGATAAATGTTTATGTTTCAATAATTTAATACCCGGGATCATTTCTCCTTACGGACACATTATTGGCAATACTTGTGGTTAATTCGTTTAAGTACACGTGTGTGACCTCTACTTTTAATGTCTTACTCTGGGTTATTGCACTAATGCGAGCGGACGTGAGTACTTTTCCTCACCGCTGCTCAAAAACCCCAAGAACGTTCACCGTCTGAAACGTAAAGTAGTCCGATCCGTTATAGGATCTGAGTGCCTCTGCCGCGCCGCAGTTAATGGCCGTTGTCAGATTTGATGGCCACAAACAAGGTCACCGCGGCTGCATATTGAGCCATATTCCTCCGGCGAAATGTTATCATGGACTGAAAGCTCTGATGGTGAAACGTTATAGCCATTCTGCTGCCTCTTCGCAGGCGCTAATGGGCCCCATTTTCCTCCCTTACTGTACTTCCTCTCGTGACATCACCGGGCCTCGCAACGTCTCGGTCAAACGCCCGACGCGCCGACTTGTGATTTCCCTGATGGATGGGGGAGCGGGGAGAGGAGTCAGGAGTCTCACACTCGAGCTGCTGGAAGTTCAGCGGCCGCGACGCCCACGCCGAGTCCTCCGCTCACCTCCAGACTTTGACACATCATTTCCCGTGTGATTTGTGGCCAAATTGAGGATGAAGGAGACAAGGAAATTTTCTGTCCATACGAGAACAGATGGATGTTGTCGCAGTGCAGAGCGAGGGTTGTGTGGTTTTTTTTTTTTTTTTTTTCGTCCTTCTGAAGAGCTCTCTTGCTTTATCAGGGATCGGTTTCACGCACCGTAATGGGCTCTTTACGACCGCCTATTATAGTACATTGTCACCCAACGACCTGCAGAATTTTCCCATCAGATTACACAGTACAGTCAGACCGTCCTCTCGGCGCGGTGACATCTATTATTTTGCGAGTTCGTAAAAAGCCTCAAAGTATAGAGTGAAAAAAAAAAAACAACAAGCCCAGAACGTCTCATTTGTACGCCGCGCCGTTCTCTCTGAAGATTAAAGTTGAGACCCCTTTGTTTGTGATCAAAGATGGGCTGTAATGCCGTGAAATGAAGCGTGATGTAACGCGCGTGCAAGAGGTGGAATGCGATAGTCTTGTCAGGGCAGCGAATGGTCACCATCGCTTTCATCCGCCCCCTCGTGTTTGATCTGTGGGAGAAGCGAAGCCCCCGGCACGG
>OMNV01009271.1:0-25586 GCA_900303265.1 Brotula barbata | reverse complement strand
CCACGATGAAACAGAGGAGAGGAGAGAAACTCAGTGCAAACATAAATGACATCAAAGCGCAACAAAGCGTACCACATAATGCAGCGGCGCTGCTTTGATTCTGGCCTGTGGCCTTCGTAGTATGTCATCCCCCTCTCTCTGCCCTGTCCTTCCTGTCTGTCCGTCTACTGAAACTATCACAATAAAGCAGAAAGTGGCAAGAAAAAAAAAACAAAAAAACCCCCCGCAAAGTCTCACACTGTGCTGAAATATATACAGTGCACATAAATTTGGCAAATCACAAAAATAAACAGTCTTTACTGGGTTTTACTGGGTTTCTCTCTTTGAACTGTATATATTTTAAAACATGCTTATAGCTATAACTTGCATTTTTAGGTCAAATTTGGGGTGAAGTTATAATTGAGCTTTGTTGTTGAGGCTCACTGTGGTCCTTTAGTTCGTCTAAAATTCTGTCTGTCTGTCTGTCTGTCTGTCTATCCCTGTCTTTCTCCCCTCTGTCTTCCGGGTGTCAGAATAAGAAGGGGCCATCTTGGGGCCCCTATCATGTAGTAAGTAGCAACATCCATAATCTGCTTATCCAGCTCGCTCGGCTCCCTGTTCCCACAGCATCATCTTTCTAATTAATTTACTTGCAACTATCTTTCACTTTGTTTGTTTAAAATTGTTCAACTGTTGCAAGAATAAATTCTTCTGATAATAATAATGTCATTACATCATCATGATAATACCAACAAATTGCTTGTCTACAGCGAACAAGTCAGGCCACCTGCCACGGGATTTTTTAGTTGCTTATGTTATCTATGGTTATAAAATCATCTGATGAAAATACATCAAATTAAAATCCTACACTACCAATAAAAAGGGTTAATAACACAAAACATCTCAAAGAATAGACTGAAAAATATCAGCTGATGTTATTTAGAATATAAATGTATTGAACTTTTCTTTAGCAATTAATCAATCCAAATTAACTTTTAGAAATATAAGTCTTCATTTCCACGAGATGATTCCATCAGACAGATTGTGTTTCATCTCTGTAAGTCTTCAGAAAGTTCCAAGTCATTCTGATGTAGAAATTCAAAATTAAAGCCTCATAAACTACCCAGAATCCCTACCCGATTTTTTTCTTGTAATTTAATGACATTATTCTTATGACATTATGCATTTGTTCTTGTAACATTGCAGGTTTATTCTGGTACGATTCCAACTTTATTCTTAAAGCATCTTTTTTTTAAAAATCTTTTCCAACAGTGACCCTAACAGTTCTGTCTTAGCTTTCAGAGGAAAACAACAAAATAAAACTGGCAAAACAAAGAAATTAAGTAACAACAGAATGAATTCATGCGTGCTTCATAAAGGAATGCAGTGAAACAGATGTCATAAGACGAAAAAAGCATGTGAGCTCGTGGCTTGTTCCTTTTGCTATACAATTCAGTCAAAAACCCAACAGAAACTCTATTTTGTTTTTCCAGTATGGACAAAAATGGCACTATGACCATTGACTGGAACGAGTGGCGGGATTACCACCTCCTGCACCCAGCTGACAACATTCCTGAGATCATACTCTACTGGAAACACGCCACAGTACGCAATCATTTTCTGCTTCATTTTTAAATCATACTGCTTAGACTTTCATTCTTGTCTAATCATTTTTGTTATCTAGGTACCATTTTTTAACTGTATGATTTCAAGGGACTCTAACCTACATTTTTTTTCTTGGCCGGGGAAAGTACAATATAATGCTGGCTTTAGCCAAAGTTTTATGCAGCATATTTTATTAGTTTACAACAGGTATGAAATTATTCGCTTTCATCATCAATTTGTAAAAATTACCATTAACGTGAAATGTCTGACTTGTGATTATGTTTCCAAAAAAAAGTGAACCATGCCAGTCTAACTAGTCCAACACTGCTGAGGCCCTCTGCTTTCCTTCCACAGATCTTTGATGTAGGGGAGAGTTTGATGGTGCCTGATGAGTTCACAGCAGAGGAGAAGAAAACGGGCATGTGGTGGCGACACCTAGTGGCTGGAGGCGGTGCTGGTGCGGTGTCCCGAACCTGCACAGCACCACTGGACCGGCTCAAAGTTCTAATGCAGGTGTAGCATGAACACATTTCATTGAAGACCAGGAGACTTATTTTTCATCATCCCCTGAGGCCTTGATTCATGGTTGGATGGAGGGACAGCATGAGGGAGTAATTACCATTAAACATGTCTCACACTCATATTTTCCACTGCTCCTGGCTTTCCTAGGTCCATTCCTCCAGGAGCAACAGCATGCGTATCACTGGTGGTTTTTCCCAAATGATCCGTGAGGGTGGGGTGAGGTCACTATGGAGAGGCAATGGCATCAATGTTATCAAAATTGCCCCTGAGTCAGCCATCAAGTTCATGGCATATGAACAGGTAATTGTCAGAACAAAGGATGGGGTTCCTGTTGATGATTAGTTTGAAGTCCCAATTCTTAGTTTGCTACACGCTTCTTTTTTCAGATTAAACGACTTATTGGAAGCAACCAGGAAACGCTGGGTATCGTGGAGAGACTGGTGGCAGGCTCTCTGGCTGGAGCAATCTCTCAAAGCAGCATCTACCCCATGGAGGTGAGGAGACTAAGTCAACCCCTTGATACATTGCTCCACTTGAACACGTGGATAAGGAAAAGCTGACATTACATTACTCTTTCTGTTTAGTTTTTGTCTCAACCATTGATTGATTCCATTTTTACTTTTTTCTTGCACAAGCATTTGTGGATCGAATGCAGGGTCTCACTCAGTCTGAGCCAGAGATAAAAACTATGTTGATGAAAGTTAGCAAATTAACATTCTATTGATTAAAAAAATCCTACGACACACCCACAACTCATAAAGCACCGTGCTTTTGGTCCTTGCCTATATAAATTACTTAAATATAATTACTTACTATAAATAACTTAAATAAGTAATTTACGTACAAATAAAACCATTGCTACAATGATTTCTTATAAATAGTTTGAACTGAAACTGTCGGCATCTCCGTGAAAAACAAATGACACAGACTCCAGGTGTGTCTAGAAGGCTCTCGGGTTGATCAGAATACTTCACACCCATATGACACACCCCCTTTAAATAGGATTATTTCATTTTTGAATATTTCACTTGGCTCTAAGGGTTAATATCTGTCTGCTGACATACTAATTGCCCTCCCAATACTGCCTCCTCTTAGGTCCTGAAGACTCGATTAGCACTGAGGAAGACAGGTCAGTTCTCCGGCATTGTGGATTGTGCCAAACACATCTTTCAAAGGGAGGGTGTGACTGCTTTCTACAAGGGCTATGTTCCCAACATGCTGGGCATCATCCCCTACGCTGGCATCGACCTGGCTGTCTATGAGGTCTGTATTATTTGTTGTGAGCTGTGTTACCTTACCCATGGCTTTTAATGTTTCATTAGTTGTCCCATTTTCTCCCATATCCTCCCTCAGACTTTAAAGAATTACTGGCTGCAGCGTTTTGCCACAGACAGCGCCGATCCCGGAGTATTTGTGCTCCTTACTTGTGGTACCACATCGAGCACATGCGGTCAGCTGTCGAGCTACCCACTGGCCCTTGTCAGAACCAGAATGCAGGCACAAGGTCAGTGTGGAAACCAACTGTCTTCAACAACGTTATGAATATTGGATTATGCACTCCAGGAGTTGATATTGATTACACTGTATTATGGAAATATGTTCTCCAGGATTGAAAATGATTTGGGCAGAGTCAGGAATTTTAATAATGAACATAATGTTGACAACTTAAGAATCTGAGAAGTGAAAGAATGAAATTATTAAAATTAGATGGAAATCCACTCTCATCATCTGAATGAAAATAGTTACTTGTTGGGTCCGGTCAGACTCTGAGAGTGTTCTTGGCTTACAGGTTCAGGATCTGTTCAAGATTTTAAGCTCTAATTTCTGCTAGTTTTCTCTCTGTCCATGAGTGTCGTTGTAAACATTCATGTGACTATCGTGGTAACAGATGTCTATGTACCACATTCCTCTGTCACTGCTGCCAGCTTTTGGCATTCGTAAGTTTAGTCAGTTGCCTATCTACTTTATTGTCACCGTCTTTGTTTACGCTGAAATCAGTGTTTAATCAAGTCTCTGAATTTCTCTCAGAGAACATATTAACTAACCAATCTGGCTTCAAAAGAGGGCACTCTGCTGAGACTGCACTGGTGTCAGAAGTGGAAACACTGCGATCAGCTAGTGCAGCTGACCAGTCCTCCGTTCTAATGCTATTCGATCTATCTGCTGCCTTTGACACAGTCAACCACCATATCCTCCTCTCCACACTCGCCTAGCACGGCTTCTCAGGATCTGCCCTACACTGGTTCGTGTCCTACCTCTCAGGGAGATCCTTCAGAGTGTCCTGGAGAGGGGAAGTGTCCAAATCCCACTACCTGTCCACTGGGGTACCTCAAGGGTCTTTGCTTGGCCCCCTACTCTTTTCAATCTACACCACCTCTCTTGGAGCAGTCATCCACTCACACGGCTTCTCATACCACTCCTATGCTGATGATACCCAGCCTTGTGACGCTTGTCGTTGTATTTACTGAATAGATCTTTGCTTGTGTTGTTGTAATTCTCAGATGTATGTCGCTTTGGATAAAAGCGTCTGCTAAATGCGAGTTGTAATTGTAATCTGACGTTTCAGGTATGATTCACGTATTGGGCCTCACATCGCCCCCTGCTGGATGTGTAATATTTAGTCTGCCAGATTGCTATTTAATGTTTAATCAGCTTGTCTGTGGTTTCCCTTAGCTACCCAAGAAGGAGGTCCTCAGATGACCATGATGAGCCTGTTCAGACACATCATTAGGACAGAAGGAGCCAAGGGACTCTACCGAGGCCTAGCACCCAACTTCATGAAGGTCATTCCATCTGTCAGCATCAGCTATGTAGTTTACGAGTACCTCAAGATTACACTGGGGGTCCAGTCACGGTAAAAAGAGAGGTGGGCAGCACAGGGTCACAGAGTGAGAGGATAAGTTACGTTAAGCTTGACAGAGGCAATTTGTGTTCACATAAAATAATAACATTATTAGAAGAATTCTTTTAGAAACCCAGCAATATTTTAAAGTCACAGATAACTTTGTTTAGAAAGACAACAGTTTACAATGAACGACTTTAAATTATCTGCTGATGTGCTAGTCCAATATAGTTGTATTATTTGGTGACTGATAGTATTATGAGAAGAGAAGACTCTTTCTCTTCATTCAGTTCTCACTTTGTGAAGGGCATATGATGAAGCATTCCCATATGAAGAACCACCAAAGTACACTGACATGTATGTAAACTCTGCAGGTATATTGGAGTCCGACGTCCATGAAAAATGTTCCTTAATAGTTATTCAAAATGTCTTTTTACCCGCATCCTGTAAGCTTCCTTGACGCGTAGTCAAATGATGACCTTCTTTTAAGCATAGTTGATGTATTTTGCAATTCCAAGACTGTGACAGCTCAGTAGCTTTTTGCTATCGGGATTACTTTAAGTCAGTCATTTGTTCTTCTTTCCTTTCATTTGCACGAAATCAACAACTTGGATAAGCGATATAGATAATTGATGGCTGGATGGAACATTCCTACCAGTTTCTTCTTCTGACTGTTAAATGTTAGCTCAGCTATTATCTGGAGTCCTGTCTCCTACTTTACCTTGCACTATGTATTCCACATTTAACCCAGTTGTGCACAGACATTCACAGATAGTACTCGATGTTCCAGACCTCTATTGGTCTTTTCTAGAATAGTTTTGCAGACACGTTTCCTGAAATCAAATAGTCATGTCCTTATGACTTGTCCTATCTGCTCCGAATCGATGAGCACATTTAATTCTGCTCAATATTGGATTAATTGGTATTACAAATCTTATTACTTGTATACCATTCAGCAGTGTAGATTTGACAGACAAAGGTAGTTACATACTAGTGATGCGTTTAGACACATCTTCAGTGATAGTACCTGGAGTTGTTGAGGGTTTCGGGTCTTTCAGCTTCAGACCCCCATTCCCGGGCGACTTGACTGGGAGTGATCAGTTCCTGGCTGTTCAAGAAGCATTACTCCATGGCTTGCCTCAGAAGCACACCTGATGGCTTTCCTTTTGCGTGCCCCACTGGTACCCAGGATGCTGTAGGCTTTGCACAATGATTTTCCCGGAAAGCCCGGAGAAGTACGATATGAAAAATACATTACATATTATATCCGCACTATGGCAACGATGAATGTTTATGCGGTACATTGTCACCGTATCAAAAATAGCTGAAAAGTTCTAAAGGGGTGACTTACGACATGTTATTTACATGATCCTTGCAGGTGGAATAGTCCGGCCAATAAGGACCTCCTCTTTTAGCCAGACTGAGCTTTGCCTGATTAAGGTCTTAGTCAGACCATTGCATTTCCTTATGATATATTGGCCAGCACCTTGCACTTGCACAATCTTCACGTCTCTAGGTGGATACACAACATTAGCGTACATTGGAATCCAAATGCTGTTTTATCTGCCTGACCACGTATGGATGTCAGTCTTGTATGATGATTGAATCTCTGATGATGATGATTGAATCTCTGTTATCCCCATACAGGGGGCTATTTTTATGTCCCAGATCCTCTAATCGCATTAACTCCTACCTGATTAATTTGGTTCTTCAAGCCAACATGAGATCTTGATTATGGCCACGGCTGGGTGGAGTTCCTGTTTCAAAGCTGAGACCTGATCCTGTTTACACAGAAACCTTCTCCCAGCAGGTTGGAGTTTACAGACATGTTTCTGAGGCAACAGAGCCAACAGCCGATGGTTTTCTCCTTACATAGAATATCATATTCGTGTTAATTTATTCTCTTACTCCAAACATAACAGTTAACAGGGTTTTACGCCTGGCCATTTTATTTTATTTTGACACTAAAATCGCTTCCTTGCCCTTTCTTCCACTATAATGTGAGTTGACTAATTGAGAAATATTTGAATCAGATAAAAGATGGAAGCATATAGACATCTATTGAGGTGATGTAACCTTGTAAAGTTTTTTTTGGAGACAGACTCTTGAAGACATTTAGAGTTTTTGCATAATGTCCATACTTTGAGGCATTTGAGGTACTACGGCAGCACATCCATCTTATCATAACATTCAGCCTGTGACTGATGCTCATCTCTGATAGCCAGTTCACGTTTTTCAGAAGCTTTTCATAAATGAGCAAGTAAAATATTGAATACACTTTAAGGTACTTCGCTTTAATGATTTTTTTCTTTTTGTATTTATTAATATATTTATTTATTTTTCCAAAAGGATATGAGGACTTTAATCTGTGATGCATTTGCTGTGCTGATTTGCTGCTGCTGAATAATTCTGTGGTGAATGAGAGTTCTATAGTGTCTTGGTGAAATTGGAATTCATAGTTGTTTGCGCCAGTAAGTGAATGTGACATGTACAATATTTTTCAGATTCCTTTATTTAAAACGTTTTGTTTTATCTGTAGAAGCAATTTAGTTTAGATCATTTGTATTGACACCTTTGGATTACACATGAGTTGCAAGTTGTGGCAGTTACCTTGAAAAAGCCCAAAATGACTGTAATCTGACAAGCATACCATACCATTGCTTTACAAACTTGTACAACGAGTATGTCTGGTATGTAACAACAAGAGTTAGAGCATGACATGACCTTTATACATATAAAGGTATAGCCAATTGGCTTTGTCCTACACAGTCATTTCAATCAAATAGCAATGTCTTTGTCCCTAAATATTATGATATCAAATGTAGTTTTTGTCCTCTCTTAGTGCCACAGCTTGCGCCTGACCCCTCACCCTCATACCTGAGCTATGCATAAAATGACAGGCTGTGAGTACTTTTCCATGTCATATACGGTAAACGCCTCAAAACTTGTTAATTTAATAATTAAACATATTGTGAGTTGCACCAACCAAGCGGCAATTTGTTAAATTTGCCATCTAAACTTGAAATGTACAGAAATGTGTTGACTGTACACACTGAAGCAAAAATGTACTGTATGGTGGAATAGTTTACAAAATGCTTTCAGTATATTTATATTTGTATTTTATTTTTAATATGCTCAATGTATATGAGAGAGGTGCAAGAATGTGTATGTGAGAATAATTGTATGCTGATGTCAAGGGGAAAAAATATTTATGCTTGTACATGATCACTGAAGTAAAGAGCTAAGTATGTGAAATTGGGCGATACAAATAAACTTGACTTGAAAACTGCGTGTGAATGTATTAATTATTTGGTTTTAACTAAAATGTATTATGGTCGACCGTGCAGTTGAATGGATGTTGCATGCGTTTTTATTATACCAAAGGGGAAGCTTCAAAATCAGGCCACACAGTCAGCTGACAAAAAAACAGGATCAGCATCAGTTCCCGACAAGGTTATCTGTCTGTCTGATTCAAACCTCAAACTCTCAGCACTGAATCCATTAAAAGTGTTCTAAAGAAAAAGCCTGATGCATCACACTGCATCCTACGTTATACTGTCATCCAACATGGCGCCACGTCCGTTTCAGCCCTGGTCATGTGATGTATGGAACTTTATTCCTGACCTTTGCAAAAAAAAAACAAAAAAACGTTGTATCGTGTGTTATTATAGGATGTCACCACATGAAGCCATGGAGCCTAGCTGTTATGTTTACTTGGTTCACCACACTGAATCCTGGAGCAGTCACGAGTATTTCGGTCACTTCCTACACACGCACACGCACACATTGATGGACTCCGCTCAGGCAGGAAGTCTGTCGTGTGTCGCTTTTCTTTTCTTTATTTTGTTTCTCTCCTCGTTGAGTCGGGATGCTGTCCCTGCAGACGGTGACGGCCCGGTTGGAAGCCGCCGATCAGGCTCACGTCCTGCGCTTCTGGCCGGAGCTGAGTGAGGAGGAGCGGCAGCTTTTCCTCCAGGAGCTGTCTCAGCTCGACCTTACCGGGCTCAGGCAGCACTGCGACGGGGCGGTCAACGCTGCAGCCTCGCCGCCGGCCGCGCTGGACCAGCATATGGAGCCGATCCCCGCCGAGGCCGTCGGCAGTGTGCTCAGCAACGACCCAAACACCCTGAAACACTGGGAGAATCAAGGTGAGATTACAAGATGACAACAGGGAACGATCAGGACTGAAGTGGCGTCTAAGTATTTTAACTTCAGAATACAACCCAAAGATACAAGACTTGAATGAACATGGAAACATTCAGTGGTCACTTCACCCTCTGTTTATAAACAAAACGTCAACTCTTCTCGTCCATACGTTTCAACGTCACTATAGTGCTTTTTTTCGTGTGTGTGTGTGAAATAATAGAGGTAGGGGAAAACCTCCTGCAATACACTTGATTGCAATGAAGCAGTGACATAATCTACAAACTCCACTCCAGGTTTTCCCATCAGTCCACACCAAATAACTTTGATGAAGGAAGCATCTGCCATCACAGTTTAAACAGTCAGAAACAAAACAATTTAACTAAATAACTCTTAACATAACAGAATCTGTGTTGACAGTTCACCTGGTTATGAAGACGCACAGAATAGGTTCAGTGTCCTCTCGGCACTGAAGATCGTCAGTGAGTGATTCAGTGTTTGATGTTGGTAAAACTCTGACTCCTGGCTGTTTACCGGGGACTGATTGAGCCCGCAGCGCCACAAAAACTGCGGGCCCCACTTTTGCACCTCTAGCGCACAACCGGTGACTACACAGCAAAATTGCACACTAAGATACGGATTTGGAATATAGACTTTTCACCGTCAGTCTTAAAATGTTGTTGATGGGTGAAGGTAATTAAGTTGAAGTTTTCATCGTTATCACCCTCGATGACTAACACCGAAAAGAAGATGAAAGTCAGAAATAATTCATCGGGCCAATAAGATGTCAATCATTTGCGTTTATGATTGGTAAAAGATTTACTACTCCCTTGGTTCATCATTTCATATGTTGTAGCTAATAAGGCAATAAGGAAATAGGTTGAAAAAATTGTTATGTTGATTTAACAGAGAAGGCCCGCCCATTTTGAGGAAGCTCAAATGTGACCTCCCTGAGACCTCTGCATTGCAAACTCTGTCCCTATGAAAAATTTCCTGGAGGACAGGATAATTTTTATGACAATAAGACTTTGTAATGGGTTATTTGAAAGGTACTTTAGTTTCATAATTTGAACTCACTTTCCAGATTTTTGGCATCAAATAAAATAACGTAAAATTGTGTACTTTTGTCAACTGCAATGTTAACTGCTCAGAAGTGCTTAAATTGTGTTAAATTGTTTTGGTCTTTTAACAACTCTGTCACATACGGGAATATCAAGTTCTGCACATTCCTTGAAGTAGCTTCAATGTAGTTTATCCTTTTTTTAAGAGGAAATTTAAGCATTAAGAACGGAGTATGGCTGCAGCTTAAGTACTTTAACTTTTGCCGTAGTCCTGCAGCTGCTCACTCTGTCTTTCTTTTTACAGGACTTCTGCAAATCTCAAAGAATCGAGTGGGAGTTCTTCTTTTAGCGGGTGGTCAGGGGACGCGCCTGGGTGTGCATTATCCTAAAGGGATGTACAACGTTGGGCTGCCGAGCAAGAAAACCTTGTATCAAATCCAAGCAGAGAGGATTCACAAAGTACAGCAGCTGGCAGAGATACATCATGGCTCAAAGTGCAGCGTTCCTTGGTGAGGTTTTTCAGGTTGTGTCATTAAGTTTTAAACCACATTTACCCTGTGATTAAGATACAATGCAAGAAAATGTTGTGCAAGACTCTGGGAAAAGAAAATTGAAAGAATCTTTGAGACACATGTAAGTGGGTCTGAAGTTTAAAAAAATTGAACATTACAATTAAGTTATTAAGTAAATTGAAGTTCTTAATGTCTAAATGGTGTGTGTGCCATTGTGTCATCAGGTACATAATGACCAGCGAGTTCACTCTGGCTCCCACGGAGAGGTTCTTCAAAGATAATAAATACTTTGGTTTAGAGCCATCCAACATCATCATGTTTGAGCAGAGGATGATTCCAGCAGTGACCTTTGAGGGAAAAGTCATTCTACAGGGTAAAGGGAAGATAGCCATGGCCCCAGGTAGGTGCATATTCTTCACGAGACATTCCAAACAAATGAATAATTCAGTTTTTGTTTATTGGATATGAAGTCAACAATGGCAGCCTAAGGGTGTTTGTGACCGAAGAGGATGCTTTGCTGAAAGACCTGAAAAGGCCTCGCCTTCTAGAAGTTACCTGAAAAGGCCTCGCCTTCTAGAAGTTATCTCCAAATTTTATCTTCAGCAGCCACTCTACCCACCAAGATAAATATGGCAGAGTGCAGTACTTGTAAAAGGTGTTGTCGTAGGTTCATGTGTTGCATTTATATAGCAGCGTGTTCTTTTCTGGTGAGCAGTACAAGGTGAAATAGTAACTCTAATTAGATGCACATATTGAATATTTGATCAATTACAACATGTAGCTGAAACTTTCAAAATCTGTATGTCTCTTTCATTATTGACCAAGAAGAAAAATGTCATTTATTTTTATTGTTGGGTGCTCCGGTGGCTTACCACATAGAGAGTATACCACATACCTCGTACCTATCATAATAAAGCAGAAATGCAAAATATATATATATTTTTAAATATACTGTAGACATACAAACTTCAATTATTTTAACAAATATTGCTCTGTGTGTCAGATGGAAATGGTGGTCTGTACCGGGCTTTGGTGGACAATAAGGTGCTGGAGGACATGGAGAAGAGGGGAGTGGAATACCTGCATGTGTACTGTGTAGACAACATCATGGTCAAGATGGCTGACCCTGTCTTCATTGGATTCTGTGTGAGCAAAGGGGCAGATTGTGGAGCCAAGGTAGAGTCCTAGCAGAGATATTTCGTTGAGCAATGGTGCACAGAATTATTTCATTCTACTGAGGTTGGCGTGCGCGTGTCTGATGATGGAGAGAGACGGGAATGAAGAGAAAATTGTACAGCCTAATTTTAACTCTGGTCAGGTACCCTGTGGCAGTCTGGAGTAAATATTTTCACTATCTGCATACTTTAAGCACAGGTGTCTGTGAAGGTTCTCAGTAATCCGTTGTCCTGGTTATCCAAGACAGGGCAATCGAGGGCAACTGGACTTGATAGAAGACAGCACTGTGGAAGCTTTGTGCTTTGTGCGTGTGTGCTGTGGCTCCCCATCATCTGCCGTGATAAGATGAATCTGAATGGGTAGCAGAACCCTCCAGATTTGTACTTTTTGTGAATTTCACAATATTAAACTGTGTGTCTCCTACTGGTTATGTCAGTTGGACTGTACAGTTCCCTCGGGAATGCATCGATTAGAGGACAGAATACAATGACACATGTAGTATTGTACATAAAATAAAAGAGCCATCCTGATGATGGATAAATATTTGCGGCTAATTCAATTTCTTCAAGGTCCTTTAACAGTTAACTTTTTTATGAAATGGCAAAATCTTTATATTTTTGAATATTTTTGAATTTTTTTTTACTGTGCTTTCATAGTCACATCAGTCTAACTGGTGTTGAGATAAAAATAAACAAAAAATAAATAAACTAAACAAACAAAAATGAGTAACAGTAAGTTTCATTGATTTGATCTGAAAAATAAGGTTTTCTGTTTTTTCTATTTTTGTGTCACATTGCTTTAGCTTTTGAAGACTGCCCATTTTAGATTTTTGGAATAGGTTTTTGTTATGGCTGCTTTCTTATCAGTGGCCTTATTTCTTAGACATTGGTTTATTTATCACAGCTCTGCCCATAATTTCGTACTTTTTGATTGTTGCTTGTCAGCAAAGCCACTTGCACGATAACCACCAACCAGGGTGCTGTGGTGCTCTAGCGTTGTAGACCATGACGGCCTGTACAATACACAAGTATGCTAATTTCAATTTGAAACCTTCCCTGTACTGCGTGAAATTAAATGACCACAAATATGAGGATGGCTCCTGTGCTTTATCTTCGTTTGAGGTGGTGAAGAAGGCGTACCCTGCAGAGCCCGTTGGTGTGGTGTGCCAGGTGCAAGGCGTCTCTCAAGTGGTGGAGTACAGCGAGATTAAACCACAGACGGCTGAACTTCGAGGTCCAGGGGGAGAGTTGTTGTACAGTGCTGGAAACATCTGCAATCACTTCTTCACCCGGGCATTCCTGCAGGACGTGTCAGAGTAAGCAATGCTGCATGCTGTTTCAAAATACATGTCCTAATCTTGTTATTCTGCTTAACCCTTGTATGGTGTTCATGTTCACATGCACCCACGCACACTAACAGCAGGCCCAGGTAGGAGTAAAACAGAGTGAAGGTACACAGCAGCTACAATTTCCACACTATTATACTAATATCAGTAGACCCGAACACCACGTATGTAATATAAATGTGTAGGGGGGGTGTACAGTGGGCACTCATTGAAAATGTGTTCTTTTATATATTCTTCACAGAAAATGAGCCAAGGACAATGAGTATGAGTTTGCAAAAATAATTCAATGTATCATTGCAAATGGGTCCCACAGACCCGAACACCATACAAGGGTTAATCAACATCATCTGGATCTTTATCAATGTCTTTGTTATTTAAACCTTTCCTTACTCTTTCATCTGACGATCAATTAGAATGAATTATTACACTGTGGTTGATGCTGTAGTGATTCTGTTCCCCTAATTATAAATTTTATTGTCATCCTACAGGAAATTTGAAAGCCAACTGAAGCAACATGTCGCAATCAAGAAAGTCCCTTGTGTGGATACACATGGAAATCCAGTCAAACCCACCAAACCCAATGGCATAAAGATGGAAAAATTTGTTTTTGATGTCTTTCCTTTTTCCAGGTATTGATAATGATCTTGGTTTTTCTGAGTGCTTCCACTATAATCCAGGGTCACAGTGAACTGTCAAATGTAAAACGAGTAAGGGGAGCCTCTGATCTCTTGACAATTTTTTTAATTGAATTTGGCCCCAAATGATTTAGATAAATGACGTCTTGTTTGAAGGAACAAACCAGAGGATTTTATCACTTATTAGAGACGCTTGTCACTTGTCAGTTGCTGCTCTACACATGGAATTCCACAGGCGTCTGTCATTTTCTTTGACTTTGGCAGGAACTTTGTGGTTTTCGAGGTAGACAGGGGAAATGAGTTTTCCCCTCTGAAAAATGCTGATGGGGCAGCGGTAGACACTCCCACCACTGCCAGGAACTCGCTGCTGGCTCAGCACTGCCACTGGGCCGTGGCTGCTGGAGCCACCCTGCTGGATGAACATGGGAACGCCATCCAACCCACAGACAGGTAGAGGAAAACGCCAATTTTTACACAAGGATTGAAGATTATTGTAACCCTGCTAAAAAAAACCCCAAGACAAGTGTAATGAAAAGCCAGCAACAGGCCTTAATGCTTATTAGGGCTGTCAAAATTATTTGTAATGAATTGATTTTAAAAGAGTAAATCCTGAGGTATTAAATTGTGAAGGCACGTGTGTACGTAAGGGAGATTAGAGTTAACACGATTAAATGTTATCACCACATGTTATCATGACTCATCTGTGAAAAGTCTGGAAAGTGCAGCTGCGTTATTTCATTCCTGCTGTGTTTTTTCTTAGCAGCACTCCGGGACAATGTGAGATTTCTCCACTGGTGTCTTATTTTGGAGAGGTGAGAATACTTACAGATTTCATGGACCCCATGACCCCATGTCTTTCAGTGCCAGCAGTAGGATTTTTAGGTACTGGCAGGAGACAAAATGATGGCAAATGACTGCAGAATAAAAAAAATAGTGACTCAAAAACTCAACATCTTCTTCCAACATGAAGGAGCGGCTCCTTCCTCAGATTTACTCCTACTCTTAAAAAAAAAAGCATGACTAATTGCTGAAAGTGGAAGGAATTGATCTCACAGACCTGTTTTGAATGTGCCTGCTGCTTAGTGCACATCCAGGATCATTAATGTCATCACTAGCATCTGTGTTGATCTGCAATAAAGTTCTTGTTTGACTTCTCTTATTTGGAGAGGATGTTGTGGCTGACAGTGATAAGAAGGCTAAGAGCTGTCTAAGTAGCCCATTAGAGGCAGATTAGGTCATTTCTCTCTAGAAGTGGACTTAACACTTTATATTACACTTCAGACTTTATCTTTTTAACGTGACCATATCTTTCAGCAATCGGTATTTGTGTTTTACGTGACACTAAAGTTGATGCTTCTTGGCTATGGATATGGTTCTGTGTAACATATTTCATGTGGGGATTCTACATCAAGTCTCCCTGAGAAATGGCTGCATTGTAACCTCCATCTCCTTTTCTCTGCCAGGACTTGGAGCATCTGCTGAAAGGGCGAACAATCCAAACTCCCTTCATTCTAGATGAAGAAAGGGCCCAAGAGCTGCAGGCTCAGTAGTATTTTTATGATGAGTGAATACCGTTTACAGCAGCTTCCACGAGTGAAACATGAATGACGTCAATGAATGCGATTTGTCCTAGAAGTTGTCTCTGAATCTGTATACGACAATAATCATGTGTACCTCATTAAATGTCTTTGTCAATGTTGAGCTATAAATCCTGTGTTGTGCTCACCAAGAAACAAAGTACAGACCAACAATTAATTCATGCAATCGTTTGTACTATTTTTCCAAAAAATGTTGCTAATCTTTTTAGAATGATTTTGCAGAATAATTCAAGGAGAGAGAATGCAAAGTATAACCAGAAGCAATATGAAGAGTAAACTTTTAAGTAATCATAAATTATTCACAGTAAACTACTTTATTTTCATTTAGGCATTCTCTTGTGAAATCCATGTTAGGAGCCTCAATGCGGTCCTGCCAGTTGACACTCACTCACTTGAAATAAAAAAATTCATCACTGTAATTTGTATTAAATGACATCTCAGTAGAAAGACTAATGCATGGTGCAGGCTTCCCAGTTTTGTGGTTTATGTACAAGTGTCATGTGTTCCAGAGGCAAAGAGCTAAGGCTATAAAATGTTGGGTTACATTTATGATCCTCTAGGACAGGGGTCGGCAATTATTTTTCCCAGGGGGCCACATGAGACGCACAGAATGTTGCTGGGGGCCAAACAAATATTGTCACCCCATAACTGTAAATTTAACACTAGATTAGATTACAGAAAATAAACTGTGCTTTTACTGTTGTTGTTAGCATTTATTATATTAAAAATCAGTCCATACAGTATATTAATACGAACATTAAATTATTTGGAAGTCTTTGCAAATATTACACAGGTAATCCAAAATTGACATCATGGATGATCTCCTGGATTAAACCCATCCTGTATTCCTGTTTTATCTTTGACAACGTACCTCAATAAAAACAATACAAACCGGTACACCCCCCACCACCACCACCCCACACACACACTACAGTTTACAAACGAGAACGTGAGTTTGTTTTGATAATTCACCGTGGATTGTCACCTCTACATTCGGACAGATTTCTGTGTTTCTCTGCGTGTTTTATCTAAGTTTGTCGTCTTTTAACGGAGCCTCATGTTCGTTACAAACTAAGCAAACAGTTTTACGGTTAATACGGAGCAGTCGGTGACGTTTTAAACACAACCGGCATTAATCTTCGGCTTTTTAGCGCTCAACATCAACAACATGCTACGCAAAAAAGACACCTTCAAAATAAAAGCATTGCCGTTTTAATCCACGCATGAGGTAAACTTATTTAAGTTTTATTTTCTAATTTCCGATTAACCTTACGCGGGCCGGTCAGGGAAAGGCAAAGGGCCGGATGTGGCCCGGGGGCCGTTCTTTGACCAGGTCTGCTGTAGGAGGAGGAAACGGTGAAAGGTTCTGGTTAATGTCAGCAAAGCAGCGATGAGAAGAGGAGACTTGAGGCATCATGTAAAATGGGTCAGGTCATACTTTCCTCCTCTTCCCTTTGCGGTGAACTCGAAAACCTCCCATATACGACTTACTCACAGGGAATTCACAGATGTTGCAGTGCGTCAACTTAAGAAATAGAATCACCTCTGTGAGCAAATATCAATGAACACAGCTTCAATGCATACATATATAGATACATTTCTTTCCCACTAAATGGATGTTGAAAGCTAATTCTTAACACAAAGTCAACTATTCTGCATTTTATCAATGCGATATCAAATAGCCAGCGGACACGCAGGGATCTTTGCATCATTTTCAGTCTGAGATAAAGCTCTCGTTTCCGTGGGACTCTGAGGGTGGTACTCTTTTTCTTGTGTTTCTTGAGGCTTCACTTCTTCAAGCATGAGTTGATGTTCTCCAGATGACAGCAGGGCCAGGTTATAGGACTGGTTCTCAAATGCAACTCTCCATGGATGGCCTGGTACCCCTGACTGATGTTGACTCGTCGTAGATGTTACGCTGAGGGCTGGCGGGCTCAGATTTTCAGCTGGCTGGTTGTAGTTTGTTAGAATGTGTGCAGGAACATAAGCGTCCTCTTCCAGACTGACAACAGCAGTCACTGGTGCATCAACAGAATGTAGTTGTGAAGGATCCACAACATCGACTTCACTGTAGTGACCTGTATCCAATCTGAGGAGCCTGCAGTGATGTTTGGGCTACAAAACAGAACACACACAGTACAGAGATCTCAGGAGAATGGACAGATGAGACTGGATTCAATATCTTGAATATTGTGAAGAGGTATCTGTTTCAGGCACTAAACCCTTCCCGTGGGTATCAGCATTGGTATTTGGTTCATGTTGTTTTTTTTGTCTTTCACAAATGATGTTGTCCATGTGCTTTGTTTTTTTTTGTTTTTTTGTCTGCTGAGGACCTACCTCAGATATGAGCCACTTATCCACCAGAACTGGCTTTGGGACTGGAGGAAAGATTTTATTTGTGACGCTAATGGGAAAGAGATGTAAAATTATTTTCTTTACAACAAAAAAGCAAACAAAAAACAATCAAGGCTACATCAGCAATTTGTACAAATACTGCTTCAGATAAATTAGCAAATTGGATACAAAATGAACGTGTAGATTTGCTTACGGTGTCCAGTGTTTGTAGCAAAAGATGGTGATGAGGGATAGAAGAGTGAAAACACAGAGCAGTGAAATGATGACTGTTGTGATCAGTGTGTCTGCTGTAGAATTAAGACAAACAGCCCTGATAAACAAGAAGTGCAAACTTGAATCAAATTTTGTTTATTGTTGATAAAGCGAAGCAACATACTGGGTGAATTCATGGTCAGACTTATGGATGTATCTCCGCAGTCTCCTAGAGATGTTTTTGCCTTCACTTTGAATGTGTATGAGCTAATTCGAAGTTGTCTTGCAGTTAAACTTGTTGCTTCAGGATCGTCTAAACACAAAAGACAAATCAATGTCTCAGTGATTATTTTAGGCAGTTATGAACATGTAATTTAACTGGCTAAATAAAACAAATCGTGCTCCGTCCACTGCAGAGGCCTAAATTTGCACTTGTTTTAAAACGGCCTTAAATTGTGTATGCTTATTGCTCCACATTTTCGAGGATATGACTTTGCACAACACAAATTAACGATAAAAACAGTGACATGTCTGTGGATTGTGACACACAACCATTATGGACTGTCTTCTCTAGGGTTACAGCTGCACTAACACTAATTTCAGTAGTTGTGGTATAAGTCAATGGTGTTATATGAGTGGTTTCAGAATCATACCTGTGGTGATTTTGAAGACAATCTTGGGATTTGCAGAGTCCCAATAATAGAGATTGAAGCCTTTGATGGAGGCAGGCAGAGTTCTGGGCATAGTACGCCACAATACCTGAACATCTGAATCCAGTTGTTTCCATGACAATCCTACAAAGCTGTTATCCTCTAATTCTGGTAACACAAGAACAGAACGGTGGTGGAAGTTTTGAAAAATATGTCAGAGCTCATTACTAGAAAGAAAGACAAAGCTGCTCTGCTCGCTAAATGTTAATATGAGAAATGAGCGTCAAGGTGCTGGACAACGGCAGGTCAAATCAGCAGAACAGGAAAGTACTCCTCTCACTGAATCTCCTCTCACAAAGGACCAGCTTGGTTTTTATCTGACAAATACACAGATAGTGACACGGACATCGGTTTTACACCTTGGAGGAAACGTAGACATACACTTATTCAGGACTGAGTACATAATAATCTCTACAGTGACTGTCAAAATATATATATTAATGGTCAAAAGTGTGATCATTTTTGAACTGCAAGGCGTAGACAACAGTAATGTCCTTAAAGTACAGATGGGACACTCATCCTGCTTAGTCTAGGTGTCATCCTGTTTATCATATACGAACCCTTGATGTACTTATTTTTCCCATCACTGCAGTGATTATTATGTTTTGAAGGAGTATGTCACTATCTGTGTATTTGCCCAATGAAGAACTTGCTGGTTGAAAAGTCGCTTTAATAAATGAATGCTTTAGCAACTTGTAAATTGGCTGATGGGTTATAAAATGTGAATTAAATTGAACATAAAATCTTACTTTTCTCTTTGAAATAAGTTTCTCTTCTCTCTAGGAGGACTGGACCTTCTTGTGTGCAGCCATATAGGGACAACAAGTATCTCCATCCGTCTGTGAAGTCCTCTGCAGTGGAGATTTGTTGAGGAAAATGTGTGTATATTAAGGAATGTTATTAGTCAATGTGTACAGCTGACATATTAAGGCTTACACTCACCTGAAACCATCCTGGCAGACCTTTCACCAGGAGGCACTTTTAACCACACGACTCTGCAATCATGAACAGGACACCAGTCCAGCACGTAGCCACATGTGGCTTTAGCACTGGCAGACCAGGACACATTGAAGCTTTCATTCCTGCTCATGATCTCTAAAGATTTTGTTTCTTTTTCCGTTTCTCCTACATGGGGTGGGAGGAAGAATTTGTTTTCTATTCATGACATTGTCAAAACTCAATACATAGACATATACATACAGTACATATACAGTATATCCTTTCACTTGAATTTTAAATAAAAATTCATCATGATGGACACATTGGTGTTAAGCTCAGAATTTAAGAAGTTAACACCACTTTATTTTTTGTTAGCTTAATACCTGGGATGAGTCCTGGCAGGCAGATGGCTGATAGGGATGAACTACCATTCACATTCCGAGCTGAAACCGTCACAACCTGCTTTTTGCTGCGATCCAGACTGAGTGTAACGTTGTGATCCGGTGGATACACCTTGGTTGTGCTTTCTCCCCAAGTCACAGTGTAGTCTATAATCTGTCCATGACTTTGATTTGCAAGGAGCATCTACAGAGGAGAATAACATCATGAATAACATCATGACTTTACCTGGGTATTCCTGCCATACCATAATAACACAGATCACAGGCTACACTCATCACACTCACTTTCCATATAATTAGAGTCTGGTTATGTTTGGTCTGCATCCACACATCGAGGGCATCTGGAACTTCAGAGTAAAGAGAGAATACACTCTAGTAATTAGTTTGTGTGAGTCAGAAATCTCAAGACTTCCTTTACTTTTCTCTGTTCATACTCACTATCTCCCACGGTGTGGAACTCGGTATTTGTACTCCAGTCACCCCATTTCCAAAAATGTTGCTCTCCTCCACATCGTACCCGTGCGGTGTAGGTGTCAATGGGCATCAAACCAGTCAAAACTACGGAGTTAAGGCCTAAACCTGATTGATTCAACTGGGGACAAAATAAGGATGTGATTGATGATGGTACTTGGTGAATGAACATTTTAAAATCTTGATAAGGTATATCCTTATTAGTCAACTCACAGTGAAAGTATTTCCCATGTGGTTCAGCTGTATTTGACACACAATACTTAGATGAGTGTATTCATGCACTGACCACTGCCAAGTCAGGCTGGCATTTCTGGAATTCACATTGAAAGCTCTCAATCCCTCTGGAGCAAACATGTGTACTGAAAAATAAGGTTGCACCAAGTTCTGATAAGGGCGTTACAAAGCCAGTCAGACAAGTTGGTCACAGTGATTAACCAAGTGCTACCTCTGTCAGTCAGGTCTGCCTGGTCTGTCAGCTCCAGTCTGCCGACCAGATTGTATGCTGATAAAGTCCAGTTCCTCTCACCAACGTTCACGTTCACCTTTTTTTCGCAGTGCCTCTCCAACTGTTTGCCTGCATCTGCACAGTTGCTGTAAAATGTCAACAAAAAACATACTACTCATTTCATCAGAATGCTTAACATAATATAATAAACAAAAAATGCAGAGGAAACACACTTTTATGTGTTGTGTTTGTATGAACCATTCATTCACACCTAACACATATCTTACACTGTATCTACTAAGGAAAATGTAATATTGTGAGAATATTGTAAGAATATTGTGAAAATGTTTAGTTTTGCTATAAATTATCCATGAATTTCCATCGCATATCATGTAAGCCATAGAATTTACAATAAATCATTTCTAGCAGGCTCATTTATTCTATTAATTTAAGCAAAATCTTTGTGTCAACAACTTCAGCAACTGTCTAAGTAGGAGCGACAAAGAGAAATAAAATTATATATATATGTTTAAATCTGACAAGATCATTTCTTTAATCCATCAATATGTGATAAACTTGCAGGTTTGCATTGTACTGTGAAAGAGCTGCAAACTAATTAATGAGTTGTTCCAACTTTTACCAAGGGTTCCTGAATAACAGACATTCAGGACAAACACATAAAAGAAAGTGTCATCTCTGGTTCTTTTATTTTACCTTCCAAGCAGTTCATATTTAGTTTCTAGATTTAGTTTAGAGGGCAAGTTATCGCCTGCTGTCCAGCGACACAGGACCGATTGCAGATCCCTGGTCTCACACTTCAAATCCCTGTCAGCAGGAGGGTCTGTAACAGCATAGGTTTCCACAGGGTGTTATGTAAGCTTAATCGATACATTCAAGTGTTAAACGCTGTAAAATCACTGCAAAAGTAAATGATACTTACAGATGGAATAAACACAGGCACCATGTTTTTCTGCTGTTGTTTCACAGAAGACATGAGTGCAGCTCTTTGGAGACGGTTTGTCCAGAACCACAGTCGATGCGTATGTCCGATTGTTGATGTTGCTGGCATTCATTTTGACTTCTCCCATGAGAGACATTTTTTCAAAATGATGCCCCGTGGGCAGAACACAACAAAAAGTGATTTTACTGCCGACCTTAACGACTCTGTCCTTTGGAAAAATCCCAATTATTTTCCCTGCAAGGCAGAAGAAGACGTAGAATGTGCACAGGTGATGGTCATGTTAGTTAGAACAAGGAATTATCTACGGTACAGTACAAGTACATTTACTCAAGTACTGTACTTACATGTTAAGACTTAGACAAGTTATATGTGAAACTACAGACATTGCGACATACTGACAAGAACATTGCTGAAAGCTGTTTTGAGGCCCTATTGAAGGTTTTGCAGGCACCAAAACGGAACAACATATATTCTTCTATTACTTTTACTATGTATACATGAGTATATGTGAGTACTACTGATAGGTATTTGCTTTAGTGAAGTTAATTTCTGAATGTATAATTTTAATATTCACCGCTGAGAGCTAGTTCTTGTGTCCATGGACTTGTGTGGCTCTTGTATCGTGATCTCAGACTGACTGACGCACACTCAGTTAATAAATTGGATGTCCACTTCCAAGAATGGGGAGATCCAATTTGATCCAGTGTCACTTCAACTGTCTCCTGAAAATGTACGTAAACATTTCATTACTGGCAGCCAGCCACTTCATTATAGCTCTGCCTTTTCACGTCAAAACTCTTACTTCATAGATCCTGTCTGCCATGAAAGCCACCACCACCTCATAGATGAGCACTTCATCAATTGTAGAGCAGGAAGGGTTGTCTTCCCAGCTTAAGTCAATCGTCTGCTCAGAGTACTTAAGGCTCACATTATGAGCTTCACAGTCTAGGACACCTGTGAGAAAAATGAACACAAACAGCTGATTCATAGACAGTGACTAATGAAACAGCTGTAAAAATGAAAAACAGAGGGAGGACTCATGCATGCCTGTTGTTAGAGCTCTACAGGTGAGCATAATGTCCGTCTCACACCCACATATAATGACGCACAATAATATCCCAATAATAACCTTTTTTCTTTTGTGGGCCTATGCAGTTTTCACATCTGTTCTTTGCTCCATGAGTATTTTAGCAACATTCTAGACCAAACCACTATTTTAAACATGGTTGGAATTAATGATTGGCTGGCATGGTTTGAAATGGATCAAACAATGGTACTTAACATTTTTCACAATGTTTTTGTCAAAGTTGTATGCAAATATTTATGTTAGGTCCACAGTAATCACAGCAAACACGGTAATGAGATATGGTGAATTGCCAATATACTAAGCGTTTGGGTGTCCTAAATTTCTACCAAAAATGCTTTTCAAATTGCTCTGAGCTGAATGCTACAGTATCATGTTAACATATAGCAAGTTAAAGATAAACTTCTGCTCCTACCTAGTTTTGGCATTAGGATTGCTCACAACCGTGTAGGCCAATGCATCAAGGTTACAGCATATTCTCGGTAAGTCTTAAGTCTTAAGTCTGCTACCATGCTTGCATTGCACTTAACATCCAAGACAATTAATTTTGGACCAGTTGTGCAGTTCCTGGTCACTTGGTGCACTGGTAGCTTGGGTGTGTGTAACTGGAGGAGACAAACAGATCTCGTCCAACATCCACGTCCATGAGAATAAATACAAAATAATGGTGGTTTCTCAGCATAAGCGACTTTTTAACACAGCACTGAGAAGTCAGCAAGACATCTGGAAGAACACCCACACAAACGAAAGTGAAAGTTCAAAGTGAAGTTGAGTGAAAGTACAGCAGACTTCAGAATAAAGACTCTTTTGACTCTTCCCTTTGCTCATTCAATAAGAAATAATAATGTGTAGTCCAGTGAAAATATGTTATTATGAGTTTGAAAATGCATCAGTTGACAGGCACTCACTGTTTTCTTGGCCGTGTGTCTCCTGCACGCCCATGGTAAATAGTAAGAGCAATAAAAGCCTGGTGGACATTGTTACTGTCCTTACAAAGACTGATCTGGTGAGGGAAATATTGAACAAGGCTTCATTGGGACAAAACATTCAACGTGAAGAATGACACATTAGTAACAGTTTTGTTAAAATACATAATAAAGGGTAGTAGTGGAAGGATTTTTCAAAATGAAAATAATAAAACGAATTGATTAGTGGTGTGCCGCACAGATGGGTGTCTTTCTGGAAGATTCGCCAATCTGCACAGAGAATCTCTCGAGCTCTGTCAGAGGGACCGTGGATCCTGAATTTTGCATAATCTTTGTATGACGAAAGTCAGCTCAGGAAATGAAATGAAGAAATGCAGAACTAAGACATTTACTTGCCTGAATGAACTATTTTCCCATTCATGGATCTATAACATTTAGTCAATCCTATCTGAAGTTGTATGTCTCTGTAAGAACCTTTCTGAATGATGCATGAGGATGATTTCTTTTGCAACACTCATCTAAAATAAGATGAGAGATAAGAGAGACATTACATTGCATACAAAAACACAATGAAATTTTCTTTGGAAGAAGTCCTATTTTCAGAATACAAGGTCTAGAAAAATAAATATATTCAGATTCCGTAAATGGGAAAGAACAGGATATCAACACAGTATACTGGAAAAAAGTACTGCTACTTTTTTTTTTTTATGGATTGTCTGCTACTTCTTTCCAGTCCAATTTACATTTGGTCTCTTCTGTTGCATTGCGTTTGTCTTAATAATTACCTCAAATACCTAGTATGCTTCGTATAATGCTTTGTATAACTTTTTCTAAAAGTGTGTGTGTTATTGTTGAAAATATGTTTTATTGCAGAGCATATTATGTAGCTGGTTACTTTCCACCCCTTCTGAAGTGTGTATAAGTCCTAATGAACTTTCTGCAAAGATTCCAAATACTTACAACAAGATGTCTTGGCTTGTGTGTGCTCTTCCGTATAATGTTTTTCTGCTTAACAGACAACACTCTCTTGCACAAGTCAGAGTTTGGGCAGGCTCCTCCCTCAAGCGAAGGCTGGTTTAAAAGCCTGTTCCAAGAATCCTTTTGCTGTTTGACGTCAGTAATTATTGTGAAATCCATGAGGAATTCACATTAGGATATGATACAGTTTGCTCGTAATTCTGAGTCATATTTCCAGAGCTGAAATGCCTTACTCCCACTTTCATTTTTACAAATGTGAACCCAAGAGCTAGGACTTCACTAAACCTTCACACTGAGAATAAATAACAATTGACACCATTTTATAAGGAATAAGGCTATAATAAGATAATGTGGAAAACGTCAAAGGGAGTGAATATTTTCTGAGGACTCTCTAGTTTATTCTATTGAGATGTCTACTGAGCAGGCATCACCATGGTGTCTTTTGCTTTACCATTGTTATGGTAATGTTTCCATAATTGTATGTCACATCCAGTGTTACGCCCCTGGTCTAGGGGTCTAAGGACGCAACATAAAAGCAAAATATACAACGAAAGTTGGCAAAAATAAAGGAGCAATTTTATTGCTATTGACAAAAGGTTTTTACAACAACAGAAAAGTTTATGTACAGGGAAGCTCTGCTTCAGGGTGAAACACGGCCAAAACAACCAACAAAACAATACTATCTGCTATGTATTCCCGCTAACTA
>OMNV01009270.1:0-20401 GCA_900303265.1 Brotula barbata | reverse complement strand
TCCATTGTTTTGACAACCAAAGACCAAATTTCTTATTTTTGGTTGATTGAAAACCTTCATACCTGTGTGTGTGTGTGTGTGTGTGTGTGTGTGTGTGTGTGTGTGTGTGTGTGTGTGTGCCCGTGTGCGTGTGCGCTGTAGCAGATGATGATTTTGGTCTGGTTCTTTGATCAAAGGATTTGTTTAACAGGAGGTGGATGTCCTGAAAAAGTGGAGCAAAGATCAAACAATGCTGCCCTCATTAGTCTGTAATTCTGCTTTATATTTTTATAATGTTCACAGATCTGAAGCTGTCATCATAATCCCTTTTTTTTTTTTAGGCTGTCATATGTCACATTCAAGATAACGATCAGTCCGTTATGGTTGCTTCCTGGAGCCTTTCCGTTTGGCCAGTGCATAACCTCATCCTGTCAGTCTCTCTCTCTCTCCCTCTCTTTCTCTATGTGTGTGTGTGTGTGTGCGCGTGTGTGTGTGTGTGTAGACATCATTAGAGTGATGTTAACGGGGTTTTAAGTGATTGTCTCTTCGTGCCGGTCCTGAGTTGGTTGAGTTCTGTGTTGGGAGCGAGCCGACTGGCAGAGCTTGTTATTCTTGGCTCTTTGCTCCCATCAGCTCCCATCGGTCCTCACACAGGAGGAGTGAGGATGAAGAGTCGCCTGTGTGTGTGTGTGTGTGTGTGTGTGTGTTTTTGGTACACACAGCATCCTCTGCTGCTGCCCAATGAATCTTTGACAAATCCCCGTTGTCTCAGTGAGAGCTCTTGTTTGCACCATCATCATTTAAGAAGGCTTAGTGTGGCGTGTGTGTGTCAGGATTCCGCTGCCGTCATCAACGCGCCGCTGAGTTTTTCTTCTCTTTAAACACCTTCGACTTTTCTTTTCTTTTCTTTTTTTCGATTGGAACCCCCCTCATTAATGCACAAATAGATGATGCCTGCACCTCATTTTCAAAGGTTTTGCACTTGTAATAATTACAAGTGCAACCTTGCTGTGTTTGTACTCTCGTGCACACTGAGCGAAAACAAACATTCTCAGGTTTAAGGTTGACTTTCTAATTTAGCATTTTTCTTTTTTAAGTAAAATGTCGTTTTTTTTTAATCATTTGTTTTGATTCTTTAATGCTGTACCGTGCACTAATCACGCTGCTGTGCTCGTACTCCCTCCCGCCTCCACCATCGACGTGCTTTAAAGAAACCTGCAGCTCACAATCGCTGCATTTATCTTTGCATCCCTGCCAACGTTCACTCTCTGCTGCATTTTTCCAGTCATCGTCATCACGTTCTCCATGACCAAGAGGTGGACAAGCACATGTGTGTTCCCATGAACCACCTGTGGCCCAACCAGGCTCCTTACACCGTCTGCAACAGCTCCTTATCAGAGTATGGTGTTCTGGGTAAGACTGCACTCCCTGAGGCTCTTTCTGCTTTCGGTTATGATGATGATGATGATGATGATGATGATGATGATGATGATTGTCACTGCAGGTTTTGAGCTTGGTTTTGCCATGGCCAGTCCCAACGCTCTGATCCTCTGGGAGGCCCAGTTTGGAGACTTTCACAACACAGCCCAGTGTATCATCGATCAGTTCATTAGCTCGGGCCAGGCCAAATGGGTCCGCAACAACGGCATCATCCTGCTGCTGCCTCATGGCATGGAGGGAATGGTGAGAAAATCTACCAGAATAACCTGCTGAGAACTGAAATTTGGAACTTATTTGTGTTTAAAATTCACACAGGTGGACAGTATGTCACCCGTTAAGGGGCTGCTAGAAGTTTCTGCCCACATTAACAGTGACAGTAAAGTCTGTTCATTCTGCAGCCAAGGCACAGAAAGTGACAGATTATCTATCAAAGAGGGCCACAGAGTACAGAAACCAAAGGATTTCAGCCTGAAGCGATAAAGTAACGATTACCCAATGATGAACTCGAACTGGACTGAATTCTTCTTTGCTTTTGTCTTCAGGGTCCGGAACATTCTTCAGCTCGACCTGAGCGCTTCCTGCAAATGAGCAAAGACGACCCTGATCACTTCCCTGTACGTTCACAAGTCAAAATTGTCGCTTTAGAGCTCTATAAAAGAATCTATGGTGTAAATTTAAGTTTTACACATGCGTAGGCTCGTATTTGCTGCATTGTGTGATTGTGATTGATGCTCCCAGTTTGATCAATCAGGTCACGGATTGTTAATTTCCCTTAAAGTTCTCTTTATTCTGCAGGTGTTTCAGGGATTCTACCTTCGTGCGATCTTGCTATATTTGGTATCTTTGAAGATTTTTTGGGACTTTAATTTAAATTCAAGGTTTAGTTTAAATTTTGTATTCAAACTAAATCTTTACAGATTAAATTAAGCCACAGTTTAAGATCCGAGATATTCCCCACTAATCCGTTCTCCCCTGCAGCTGCGTTAGTGTCCAATATCTTCCTCTAATGGGCCGTGCTGATGTCATGACCACTAAAGTGATGGCATGACAGCCCGTTTGTCTGAGGCAGAAAAGTCTCTTCATTATGGTGTCCAATGCATCTCCGGTCAGCGATTAGTCGGCTCCCAAGGGTGCGCTGGTGCTCGGGAGCATTTGAGAAGGAAACCACAGCGGGCTGTATCAGCAGCAGCTCACAGATTCATCACCAAATGGCATATTGATCAAACTATTAGTGGGGGAATACGAAGGAATTGGCATTAACACACAACTCTAGGGGTGGGTCTGTGTGTGTTGTTGTTTTACTTTTGACTGTACATGAAGTTACTTTTCTTTTTGTGCATTTTAAGCTTTTTTTTTCTTCTTTTTTTTTTGAAGGAATTCCGTGGAGACTTTGAGGTGCAGCAGCTCTACGATTGTAACTGGATCGTGGTCAGCTGTTCCACGCCTGCAAACTACTGTCACGTGCTCAGACGGCAGATCCTGCTGCCGTTCAGGAAACCGGTAAACGTCCTGAATCCTCATGACTTCATCATGACACACACACACACAAACAAATCTGTACAATACACGAGTCAAGTCATGTTTATAGCACACGATGGGTACAATAAAAAAGGAGCAGATTTAGGATCTCTGTGAGGTGAAATAGCGTTTGACAGTCACATTCCATCTATCATAAACGGTTATCCATGCAGTATTTCTTCATTTCCTCACTAATAAAACTCAGCATGACACCAAAACCTCTTTCAGCGTGGAGATTCATCCTGTATCTATACAATCCGGGTGATAAGCTCAATTTAAACTCAATTTGCCTGACTTGTGTTAGTGATCAATATTTGTGATAGACTGTAGAAGCCCAATTAGTTGATTAGCGTGTTGATTTATATGTGTATGTGTGTTTTCTTATGTATTACCGGATGACCTTAACTCTCGGATCGATTTGATCTCAAGGCCTCAAAGGTGCGGTGGATCTAAGATGTTTTAGAAAGACGTCTGAGTCTGCAGGAACCGGCACAGGTCTTTATTTAACTTAACCATAAAGTTAAAGTTCTTAGCGTTTCTCTTTTTTCTTTTTGCATACACACACACACACACACACACACACCTGGCTCTTTTTTTCAGGCACACTGGATGTCTTAACCGATCCCCTGTTGCACATAAATGCACTGCTTTACGGAGCGTGAGAGAGCGACTTCCTGAGCAAATTAGAGCGAGAGGCCGACAGGGGATAATATTGTTTGCTTTCTATGCAAAAGTCTGAAATGATGGACTTGGATGGTTGAACAGGAAACTGTTTAATTTATTTGATTGTTAAAGAAATGTTGTTGTTTTCCCAGTGCTGATGTTGCGTGCTATGTGGTGGTGACAAATTAGCACGGAAAGGGATAAAAAGTTTCATCTCTGGGGTGAGGATACGGATGACAGCAGCAGTCTGTTGTTTAAAGTTACGTCAAACTTCCTGCTCTCTTCACAGCTCATCGTTTTCACTCCAAAATCCCTGCTGAGGCACCCCGACGCCAAGTCCAGCTTTGACGACCTGGCAATAGGTGCCGTTTAATGTTCTCTCGGTGAAAATCAGCTTATAAACGTGTACTTGTTGTTGTTGTACAGGTGTTGGAACGTTTTGTCTTCCATGTCCACAGGCACTAAATTCAAGAGGCTGATTCCAGATGAGAGCCCTGCCAGTCCCAGTCAGGTGAAAAGAGTCATCTTCTGCACCGGGAAAGTCTACTACGAACTGGCTAAAGAGAGGAAAGAGAAAAACCTGCAGGCGGACGTGGCCATCGTCAGACTGGAACAGGTTGGACTGAGATCTGATCAGTATCTCAGCTGAATGACCTCAGAGCGATCATTTATTCCGCCGCTCTCCCCTCAGATATCTCCGTTCCCGTTTGACTTGGTCAAAGCTGAGGTGGAGAAATACGCCAACGCTGAGCTGGTCTGGTGTCAGGAGGAGCACAAGAACATGGGTTACTACGACTACGTGCGACCACGATTCCTCACCGTGGTGAACAACAAGAAACCCATTTGGTAAAGTTCTGTCCTCACACTTTAAACAGAAGAGAGCACATTTGCAGGTTCTTTGGCAGGTCCACACGGGAAGAGGGGGATCAGGTCTGGGAAAACCTTGGGCTCTCAGAGTGCCATGAAACAAAGTGTCTGTGTTCTCGTCAGGTATGTGGGTCGGGACCCTGCAGCTGCTCCGGCGACAGGAACCAAATCCACCCACGTCAACGAGCTGAAGAAGTTCATGGACACTGCTTTCAACCTGAGCGTCTTCCAGGGGAGGAACTTCTAGTGTCTCTGACAGGAAACGTGGAGGTGCAGTACCATCTCTGACCACCATGGGCTATTTATTTACTTTTTACATGTGGCATTTTACAAATTATTAAGGCAGACTTGCAATAATCTGGAGTACGCTTGAATGTTCAAGAGTTTGTTTGCTTGTAGATTTGGACCACGTTTAGTTTAATGTAATCCTTCTGGAGTATCTGGATAATATCTGGATGAAACATTAGAAATTTACACTTGGTGGTCAAATAGGTGATTGAATGATAGAAATGTGGCCAAATTGCACACAATATGCCGGCCAGTCAACTTGGCCAAAGTGGCTATGCACACACACGTACGTGGCAAGGAGGAGACTTGGAGACTTTCTCCGGTAGCCTGGTAACTTTAACTTTCTACGGCTGTTTCACTGTCTTTCATCTTATCAACCATCCCAAACTTGATCAGCAAAACCAAAACTGTGCCGAGGTTTTGGAGAGTTAATGTCTGAGCGGTACGAGGATCATCTAGTGATTGGAAGGTTGCTGGTTCAATCCCCTCCTCCTCCCCAGCACGTCGAAGGGCTGACTTGTGAGTCGCTTTGTGTAAAAGGATTTGTCTAATGCATATGTATGTGAATATAAATGTACCGTGGCTGCTGTGGAAGCCAACACGGGGGCGCTGTCGTGAAGGACAGACAGGAAGACAAGAGAGACCCTGAGCAGGAAGGTAAGAGGGTCGCTGGGATGCATCTCCACCTGTATCCGCTCATGATCTAGATACTGAGATATCTTCATGTGAATGGGGTCCTGGTAGGAATCGTGGGAATCTCTGATATTCCCATAGCGGTTCTAGATGAATGTTTCATGTATGAAGCCGTAGTCTCATAAATGCGAGGGTTTATTGCCTCTTCGTGTCTTGGCCATCTTAGCTGTTGGTGTGCGCTTATAGTCACACCTCACTTCACCGGGAGACGTGAGCCAGCTGGCAGGGAGACAGGCGGCCATGTTTTCTGCCGAGGACATACGGCTCCGCTTCCTCTTTGGAGGCTGAGGGACGCAGCAAAGCCGTGGGACGAACGTTGACGTTTGGCTGTCACGTTGAAATCCCCAGACGTTTACATGACAAGGTTTGGTACCACAGTGCTCAGAGAAGCTGCGTAAAACTCAAAATTCCTGTTAGAGCGAAGAGAGTTGGGCAGAACGTTTCATCATTGATGTCAGAGCTTCGTGTACGTTAGTTTGTTACTGAGGAGATTATATCAACGTAGGAACACAAGCGTACAGATATTAGATGTAAACACTGACAAAGAAACTAAAGTGAGTCAAGTTTAGTTGATCACATTACAAATTTTCTACAATCGTGTATTTTCTAGAAACTTTGAAGTAGTAAGTAACATTTTATTCATATTTGAGTCCTAAATAAGTCATAATGCACCGCAAACCAAATTTAAATGGAACTTTGCGCAGATTGTCTTTTTAACATGTGTTTTCCAGATATTGTATCTAGTTTCACACACAGGTGTATCCTAATGCTTGTATAATTGTGTAATTTTTCATCTTTGATTGGGGTAGGACCCTCTGAGTCACTTCACACCACTGTAAAAAAACAAACAATAAAATGTAAAATAGACAATAGAAGAGAATACACATGGGGTCTTATGATTACTATATTTTATTTCAAAGGTGTGTGTGTGTGTGTGTGTGTCTGCGTGCGCGCGTGTGTCTTCAGAGAGCATTATCCACAGCCCTAACAGCCTCTTTACAAATAGGGTCCAGTTTTCCATCTCCACCTTGAGAAAATAAAGCGTAAAATTTTCAAGGTGAGTCCATAATAAACAGGAAACACATTTAGAATGAATAATTCACTCTGCATGCAAAGTAAAGGAAGATACACAACTACAAAATTATGATCAACAAATGATGGAAAAAATGCAATGAGCTTAACAATATGAATAAATTCATAAATCTGTGTATAAAGTTGAAATTTAACATAAGTCAACAAAAGTTAACAGATACAAATTAATTCCACCATAAGCAGTCAAATAAAATGATGAATGTATTTGTGATCGTTTTGTAACGCGGTTTGATATTTTTAAAGTTTAAATTTCAATTAAGTAGAAAGTTAGTATTAAAAATAAATGAAATCCGTTCCGGTAACCCTTGATTTCTTTCTAAAGTTTTGATATTTTAAATTTCTCTTGTGTGTTCATACATCATGAAAGATTTGGAAACGTCATTCTCCACTAGAAGTTTAATAAAAAACTCTTAAATCTTAATTGTAAACGTTAAAAAGTTAAGGCCGCTTTGTAAAACATACGACTTTCAAAAGTTATTGGTAATAATAAACAAATCACCACGCTTTAGTCTGCGTGTACTGTGACGTCACCGTGACGCCAGCGTCCAAACTCACCGAACTCCAAATCTTTAATCTGACAGATGAAGATGATCTGTTGGTTGACCAGCAGCTCCACGGTGTTCCACTCGTCCATGTCCTCCATGATACACACGTGACCGCGCGCCGCCAGAGCAGCTACACACACACACACACACACACACACACACACACATCAGGACACCATGTAAACACCCCATGTAAAGGCTCGGTAAGGGAAATCGAACGCACCTTGGAGGCCCTGCAGCCGGAAGGTTCTGTGTTCGATCGTCCCGCTGGCCTCGTACGGTCCGTAACGCAGCGTCACCACTTTGCTTTCCGACATCGTGAACGCGGTTACCCTGGTAACCGCGCTGTGATTGTATTCACGCCGACTTCCGGTCCTAAATGAAGAAAAACGTTTTTTTGATGATTTACCTCACTGTCATGACCTATTGTCTCTTATGACATCAACGGTTTAAGAAATTTAAATGTCATCGATTAATAAAATGACTTTGAAAGTCTCTCAAAAGTTTAATAACTGATTCACCTCTTGTAATCATAATTTGATCAACCGTCGTACACTGAATGGATTGGCAATCGATTTTTATTTGAATGAATTTCCCTTTTCCCATCTCGCTTTTCGTTATATTTGTCTTTACAAACACTAATTTCACAATAATTTGAAAACCTTTAGTGGTTGCCTCAGATCTTAAGAGGTTAATCTTTGTCACGTATTACAAATGCTATAGAATCTTTATTATGACATCATAACCACGGTTATTCATCAGATTTATTGGATTGTCCAATCTTGAACAAAACCCGACCTCAGAGCCGGTGTGACGGAGATGAGACTTGAAAATAGTTCCGACCTGATTGCACATTGATTAAAGGAATGGTTACGAGGCCAGTAAAGATATCAGCGTTCTTCCGTGATATGTTTATTGAAGACGGCACACAGTCATAAACACACAGTGATCATCTCTGATGAAGACCTCTGAATTATAGCTCAAATTTACTTTTATTCACCAGCACTCAGCTACAGTTAATCATAGAAAAATAAATAACTTAGTCAGGACTTTTACAGAACACATTTACAAATACAGATCACAGGCGGTCAAACTAAAAATCACTTTTAGTCTTGGTTACATTTATCCGACGTACACCTGCACAGTATATTACCCATATATAGAATATAGTAGAGTTTAATAATCTGGTGATGTCAGATTATGAGGATATTTTACAGTAATACCACACCTATATGAGAGTCACAGTAGTTTATGAAGACAGCAGAAATGATGCTTGCATAGAATCTCACAATGTAATCTCCATCTAATCCTTAGATAGCAGCATGCAACATCTGAGAGTACACAGTGAGGCGGGATCATCGTGATTGACACAGCTGATGACCTTTGTCCTTGTATCGTATTTTTTACTTACGCACTCACTCTATATTGGACCACAGCTGGTAAACAGCGACTCGTTCTTTGGTACATTCAGCACAGTTTAGTGCAAAACATTAATAATCATCTGCTTTAATCTGATCATTTAATCCTAATATTGATTTCCATACATATATATATATAGATAGATAGATATTTGATACATATTTCCATTATATCTCATCCAAATTTTTATTGGATGATAATGACAACACAAGGAGTCTCTTTGATGAAACACTCATTCGGACATCTGATATCATCGTCCAGATTATGTATCCGTGTACTGCGATCGCATTTTAATCCAAGTTTAAAAGAGATTTATGTTCCTGTAAGAATTAACAGATTAAATTATCAGTAGTTAATACATTTCACAGTCGACTTCACCACAAACAGGTTTACGTAACGTCTGTATCACACTGGAATAGTTTGTGTTGTCAATGATTCATGGGGAGTACACACTTTAAACACACACACACACACACTCCCACACGCTCACTATATTCACTGATATCTGTGACAGTGACGGCAGTAAAATGTTCACCTCCATCCCTCTGTGAGAGTGGATTATCCACCCTGTAATACCTGAATAATAAGTACAGGACTAGAATGGAGACAGGAAATGACATCACACAGATTGTGTCCAACTCACCACACAGAGATCTGACTAACAGCTAAGAACAAAAACCTCCTCTCAGCCCCTGATCCCACATCCACATCAGAGGTCCACAGGTTGATTCTGATTCAGGGGGGGAGGAGGTCCATGGTTCAGCACAGGTTGAGAACCCCTGGTCTAGACTTCCCTATGCCTTGGCTCCATTCTTCACAGCTCCGGCTGCCTCTGCCTGTGATGCGGTCTGTGTCTGAGCCTCCACTCTGGTCTGATCCTGATCTGCTGCCTTCACCAGGACCTGCGGCAGTGTGGGCTGGTTTTTCTCGGGGTTGTGGCGGCTCGGCTCTGCTTTGCTTTGCCACTTTGTTTCCGTTTGCGTCTGCGTCTCCAACGTCTGGGCCTTTCTTTGTTGAGACGGATTGGAGCCGGAGTTGCATTTGTTGCACAGGTCCCTCATGTCCAGCAGTCCCCGTTCCAGAGCCGAGACAAATTCCGCAGAACACGTCTGTGGGCTCTCACGGAAACTGGACACGCAGAATATAATGTGGTCCGACTGAGGGTTGTAGCACGCCCCGTACCCGTCGGGAACCACGGGGCCGTAGCAGCAGAACATGTCAACAGTGGTGGGGACCTGGGTGAAGATCAAAGACGTTTCAGTGGTGGTGCCCAAACTGAGAGGTTGAACAATGATTGTTAAGATGGCCGGGTGATACATTTGAATGTCTAAATCAAAATTCTTCATTTAGCTAAAATAATTTGGTGGAGATTCTGAAGACTTTTGACAATAAAAGTGTCATCCTCAGCAGCGATAAAGCAACAGACAGGAAGTCCAAGACCCTCAAAGTCAGGGCCCTAGTGGTTTGTCACTCAAACCACTAGGGGCACAATTCCAGCAAACATAACCAGAAGACTCAGCTCGAAATTTATTCATTTAGAATTACTGGGATTATTTAGCATCTTTTTATTTGTCCTGGAATGATTCAAATTCTTATCATCTGGTCTTCAGCGAGATTAATGTCGTGCTGGTCGTTATTATGTAACCTCTTGTATTTTAGCACACAAGCATGATGTTAAACTTAAAGATGATGCTAGATTAAAAATTTGAGGAATCGTCAAAATATGTCGTAGAATCATCTGAGAACCGTAAAAGTTTGCTGTAAAATCTGCGCCCAACAGCCGCAGTAGAATTCTGCCCCTGGTGGCTGAAGCGCTTCATGACACTTGAGGACGACTCTGAAATCCGCTGAACACACCTGACTTGTAGAGAGAATGAACTGATTACTGATGAGATAAGCTTCATCTTTGAAAAGCTCTGGCGTCTCCATCTTCAGTTCATGTGCGATCCCCCGTAGTCCCAGGAGGTGATTGTCTATAGCCGTCCCTGTAATAGCCTGGAGACGACGATATATGTGCGTTTGTTGTTGTATTTACTTCAAAAAGCAACAGAACAACGTGAGGATTTGAACAAATATCTCCACGACGACGATTACCTGAATGGTATACTTTGTCTGTGCGTTTATGGCGCCCCGTAACATCTCCATCTTCTCTGTATCCTGCGGACGTGAATGGCCGAGGGTCATTAATCGATTCTCAAACCCTCTTACGTACAGACCGCCTGTTTTTTAACCTTCATCACACACAGATAAAAAGGGAAACGTCCTACACTTGTGCTCGATTTGTCATCCGTCATTGCTTTGACGAAGGCTAGGGCCTCGGGCGTGGCTGAGCGAATGTTGTCCACTCGGCCTTCCTGAAAACGCCGTATTGATGCGCTCTCGTAGGTCGACACCGGTCTGCCGTGACACCTTGGGAAACACACAGAGAGTGTACGATGAGTGTGTGGTTGTGGATCCCAGGTTAGCGTTGTGTAGGAGCCCCGGTCCTGTGACGTACCGGTAGTAGGCTAACTGAAGGGTGACCTGGATGTAGGCGTCGGGACTCATCTTCTGTTTCTTGATGAACTCCTTCCCGTAGTCGGAGAACTTGTCCACGTTCATGTCCAGATTTTTCACCAGCCTGGTCAAATAAAAAAGAAAATAAATCCTACCCTTCGATTGAAGTTGTTTATTTCTTTGTTTTTCTGCGGTAGAAGTCAGGGTGAACGTGTGCGGACCCCTGGAGTTTGTTGGCTGAAGACGCGAGGAGTTTGTGGACCTCCGGGGTGCATTTCCAGCGGAGTCTCCGTGGTGCCGGCAGCTCGCTCACACTCGCAGCCCGGACCAGTTTTGACGGGCTGCCGATCCTGAAGGTACACAGGAATAAGAACGTTTACAGTTGAATGGAAGTCTCAAGACCGAGCAGGACAATCAATCGCCTGCACAAAACTTAATCAAAGGGGACACGTGACCCACATTTAAATGTTCTTATTTAACCTTTTTTAACCTATTGTACAATTTTGCATTGCTTTAATGTGCAAAAAAAAAAAAACACACACTGGATCCTCCTCCACTCCTCCTGTTGCAGCGCTGCTGCTCACACTGAATGAAAACAGGTACTGTCTCTTTAAGGCTCTCTCCTAAAGCCCCACTCTGTTCCGATTGGCCAGTTACCTCCCGTATGCGTTGGAGGGAAATCGTACTTCATGCGTGTGTTTAACCTCTTCTTCTTCTTCTTTATTGTCAGTTGGCAAACCTTACCGGTGCACCATCGCCACCAACAGGACTGGAGTGTGGATCAGGAGATGCCTCGTTGTGGGTGAGTACAATAAAAAAAGTGTTGGATGATGATGTCAGCGAGTTACAGAAGTAGACGGCCAATCAGAAATGAACCTTTTAGGACAGTTCAGAATGTTTGGTTTTCAAAATCTGTCACTATAACACGAGTGACCATTTGATGTACAAACTGAGCATCTGTTGACTTTGTACACAGAGAAAAAGACGATCACAAACACACTGGAAGACGTCCTTACATGTATTTGAGCAGATACTCCGTACACTGCACGAGGACGATGCCCTCAAACGGTGAATGTTCACACACCACGCCGCAGCAGCCGTCGGCGCCTACAACAAGCTGACACGGTCACACCGTTTTCAGTGGAAAACCAGGAGGAAAACCAGCAGCAGCAGGTACCAGGAAAATAAACCCTGTTGAATTCTTAATCAATGTTCAACTGGAAGAAACTGAAGATTACAACCCGACTGATGGATAAGGATTTCTGAGAGTAAAAAAAAAAAACCTAGTTGTTGCTGAATGGTTAAAAAAAAAGCATAAGACATTAAAATATAAGAAAGATAAAGCAATGAATAAATGTTGTTATCAACAAAAACTGAATAAAAACTCTTTAATCCAGGATATAGAAAACTAATTTGAAAGTAAACACGGCTGCCAATAGTGAACCGTACACAACCATCCATCTCCATCCAAGTCATACTCCATTTTCACGTCCGCTCGCTGACCTGCATGGGTTTGTCGTACCAGCGGTTGCCCCCGTGTTTGGCCGGCCCTCCCCCGTGCAGCATCAGCGTGGCTCGCGTCGAGTCCGTCAGGTTGAGTCCACTGGGCTCATCCAGACAGACCAGACACATGCAGCGCTCGATCATGTCCAGAGAGTCCCTGTTGGTCGACTCTGGAGAGCCAAGTGTAAAAATTAAAATGATGATGATAATAAAATCATCACAATGACATTAAAATCAACAAAAACTATGCAAAATATGATTTATCATTGGAAAAAAACAGCAAACAGAAACAAGCGGTGCTGGAAACGGACCTCTCATCAGCAACCTGCGAGACTCCGCCCACTCTGTCCGTCCGTCCGATGTGAGCAGACCGATGGGCGCGAGCCGCTCCTCTTCACTGTCGGCCATCTTTACGATCTTCTCCAGCTGAGTCAGCAGGTCCCTTTCGTTCAGTCGGCGGAAGTTGATCACCACGTCCAACACGAAGAACTAAAAGTACAGGACAGAGTATCACGTGGTACTTTTGGTCCTTTTTACTTTTTAGGCTACAATAATTACCCATTTGGTGCTTTTTCCCCGTTAGCTGCAATGGAAGAAAAGCAGAGACCACGCCCACACGCCTCCATGCTGACGTTATCGCTAACTGTCCTCAAAGCTTCATTTTCAAATACAGCAGCTTTTAACACATTTGATCTCACCTGGTTAAGACCTCCAATACGGAGCTAACACCTGTGGGTGGAGCCAGATTAGAGCCAGATTAAAGCCAATGGACCCGGCCAATCACTGCAGACCAGGCTTTCTTAAAGAGACAGTAGCGAAGTCTACCTGTTTTCACTCGGCGTGTACTGTAGTGCTGCAGCAGAGTCGACGCAGACCCGTGTGTTTCTGTCACATGTGAACATCAAAAATAGACCCTGAATGAAAATGAGGACATGGAAATATGAACTAAATGCTTGAACGTGTTTTAATTGAACCCCTCTGGGTTTGTTGGTGAAGTGCAGAGGTTTGCCGGCTAATCGGCAAATGTCACACGAGCTGTAACTAATTAAGTTAACGGAGAGTCTTGTCACCTTGTCACCGGGCTGTGGATGTTAATTAGATGTTGAAAGATGTGTTAGCATTCAACAGATTCTGTTTACCATCAGACAAAACTGAGTGGTGATCCAAGTGTTTGGACATGACAGGGCCGTGATGTATGCTCTAATTCTTATTCGAAGTGAGTGAACAGACTCATTAACATTCCAAATGGGTGGAAGTGGGATATTATTCTCCATGATGCTTTTTTTCTCATCATTTGTTTAAACTTGTCATCGTTAACCAGCTGGAGTCTTTGACGTTCTCGCTGAAAAGTCTCTACCAGACATGATGTAAGAAATAAAGAACGTCTTGAGAGGAAATTCCTTCCAGTTTTGAGGCATTGTTATTCTTTTTGGAGAATAAAAGGACTCAATCAAAAATATCGCAATTTTACACAATCATGCATGTTTTCATCGGATATTTTTTTGCTCTTCAGCATTTTTTGCTCTTCTTTTGTGGGTTTTTTGATGGATTTTTTTCTGAGAACCTTTCACGAATAACGGTATCAAAAATATTCAGAGAGCAAAGAGCAAAAAAAAATCTTGATTTCAAAAGTGGATTTTACTGTTCTTTGATTTCAGACATTTGAAAGACTGAAGACAGAAAGACTTGATTGCAGAAAATTTTCACATTGTGTGTTTTTCATCATGTCTGACCTGGTTTTTACAGGCCACGATGATGTGTTCCGGTTCCGGCATCACGCTGCTCTCCTGGGCCACCAGCGTGTCCCTCTCAGGCCCCGGTAAGCGGTACGAAGTGAAGAGGCGATAGTACTGCTCCATACACAGAGGGGTTCCAGCAAGCTGGCCCCGGGCATAGTCCACAGGCAGGGCACGTCTACACACGCACACACACGCACGCACACACACACACACGCAGTCAGGCATGTTCCTGCACATCAGCTCTTATTCAATTTTAAATTATTCATTCGGTCTCATAAGCCATACTTACCCATCGAGAAGAGTCTTATACTCCAACACCCCCGATATTAAATGTGCAGCAAACCTAGAAAATAAAAATTTTAACAAGTAAAACATTTGTCCAAACCTTCATCCATTTTTTTCTCCCCTCTTTAAATTAATAAGATTGAATATGTGCACAGCACACGTAGAATTTTAACCTGTAATAACATAATAAATTATGTTATTTTGAGACTATCTGTGAAAATCTTCATTACATCCTGACAGGAATTCATAAATTCAGTGTTGTGTTTAAAAAAAAAAACAGCCTCCTCTGTTGACTTTATTTCGGGGGCCCCTGAAGTAATCTGGCCTCGGGCACCAAGAACCCTCAGGCCAGCCCCGGTTCTCTCTCACTTTCTCTCTCAATTCATGATTAATGGTGCAGTTGTAATACAGTTAACACTATTAATGCTTTATGTGAATCATCGGGTTAAGGAGCCGGGCCCAGATCAATAACACGTTAACCAAACCACAGCCTTCATCGTCTATTTACTTTGCCATCAGCACACACGAGCTTTCAAGGCATGCTGGGTAATGACCCGATCTGTCAAGGTGTGCTCTCGGATGAAGTGAATTAGCAATAATCAACCAAAGCCAGTCTTTGAGCAGTTCATCTAAACCAACTATTAGTAGTTGTAATAATCAGGAATTCCTTTCTAAATTACAGTTTTGATTGAATTTTCCACAGAAAAACCTACAATGTAAAGTTTTAAAATTTCTCTCAAACCGAGTTTGTTAGTATTAATGCTGGAAGCCACACATTCAGAGACACACACACACACACACACACACACACACAGACACACACAGGCAGACACTCACGCAACAGGAAAAAGGTTTGATGCACGCAAGTCTTAAATTAACACAAAAATGTAACAGTTCTCAAATACTCTGCTGTAACCAACATCCAGTCTCCAAACATCCTCCATCCAAGAGTTATAGATCATTTAATGCTTAATTGACAACTAGACGCAGCTGTGACTGCAACGCCATGTTAGCTGCCGCTGTCCGCTCGGCCTGAGCCTTGAAAATGACGAACGCCTCATTAATTATCGTTTGTTGTCCTTTTAGGTGGCAGAGGACAAATTGAGTGATGAGTCTGCTACCTTAACGAGTCGATGGGAGCTCTGAAGTTCTGCTGAGGGAAAACCATAACGGGACTGGAGTTGACGGGGAGAGGCAGTCTGTTGGTCAGGTACATGTCGTTCAGCCAGAAGTCGTACACCTGCAAAATGGAAGGATTCATGTTTCTAGTTTAGAAGAAAATAAAAGAATTTGTCAAAATGTATCGCATAGACACATAAATGTGAAATGAGAGAAACCTTAATGAGTATGTCTAGGTCACAGTGTCCAACTATCAGGACAGTTTGATATGAAGTTGTTTTTTTTTTTGTTTTTTTTACCCAGTTTGCTTTGCTGTCCCGCCTCTCCATGAGTTTTCTCTGCAGTTGCTCCCCCAGGCCACCAGGGGCACCAAACTGCTTCACGATGGTCAGGGTCTTGTTGAACTGTTTCTCCGTCAGCAGGTGCTTCATGCACCTCAGGTATGTGTCCAGTGTGTCTTTGAGGGCAGGGACAGGCAGCTTGGGCAGACCCTGATCACGATGTGGGACGGGGGGACAAAAATCAGATAAACACAAATTTTACATTGGGGACATGCACCGATTCCAAATGAAAATTTTTATCATTTTACTCCATTAACCATATTCTAAAAACAACTATTAATCCTCTTCCACATTCTTCACATCAATCATACATTTTGCTAAAATAAAGCAACATTAATCATATTTAGATTTCTGCCTAGTGTCTTAAACTCACCTTTATCCATCAATGCTATTGAGAATATATGGTTTTATTTTGAATTTAGGTGATTATAAAGCAACATATCATGAATATGGCCCTTTTCTCTAACAGATATTGTTAAAATTCTTTGTGATGTATAGATGAGAATGTAAATGAGCTCCACAGTTGAGCCTTCTAACATGATCAAGTTTTTTATTGTTTACAAAAGTATATATCAAAATGTAACTATTTATCTATTTTTCTAAGGTTGGGTTCATAGAAGTAACAAGACAGATATTTTGTTTTTGCACTCATCTCCCTTTAACATTTTTCAGAAATCGTGTCTGACTGCCTGCTGTTATTACCAATATGGTTCTATACCAGCATCATTTGGAAAAACACAAATTCAAGTTTTTGTTTTTGTAAGATTGAGATAAATTCACAGTTTATTTTGAAAAGTCTGCATTCCACATGTTAATTATCCTGATGTAAGTATGATCAGTCATACAAACAGATTTATAATGTAGCTACTGGGGGGCCCTCGTCTTGAGTTAGTTTAGTCTCTATGTCCGCCCCTGCATTTCCAGATTCTCCATGCATATAATTCATAAAAAGAAAAAGACCTTTACATCACCGGCCCCTAAATCTTTGGACGTCTCTCTGTCCAGAACCAGCATGGTGGCAGCTGGATTCCCTTGGAGAGGAATTCTGTGTCCACAAATGAAAATGTATGGAATAAATAGGAAACCTCAGCAAGGAAAGGATCTTTGACATGACGGAGGATCACCGAGTTCTGCTGTCCTAACCGAAGACAAATCCAAACAAATGGACTTGAAGAGCTACACATGCATCAAGGGCTCATCATTTTTACAGACAGGAATTCTGATGAAATAAATCAAGCAAACCAAAGCAAACCACCGTGTAAAAGTGCATCACTCACCAGTGAATCCAGTCCCTTTGCTCCCTTTGCTCCCTTTGGTCTCTTTGGTCCGGGGACTCAAGAAGTTCGATCATCTCCACTTAAGTCCATGTCAGACTGAATATTCTTTCACATTTCACCGCTTGGCTCCTTTTTCCTTTCCAGTCCGACCCCCGCCCCCCCAGCCTGGCAGGAGCTCAACTCTTCCTCGCAGGCTCAGGAGAGATGCTGAGGGTACCAAACCCCTCTGGCAGCCAGGCTCCTCCCACAAGCCCTGCTATTCGCCGAGAAGTTTATGTGGCACTTCACACGTCCACGCCACCGTACTTAGACCCTGAGCGCATCTCGGGCTCACACGCACGCACAGACACACGCACACACTGTGAGTGCGCGTAACGATGCGCACTTTGGTTTTTCAGAGGCGCTTTAACGAACCCGATTTTACGCGCAGAACACGCACACGTTTTACTCCAGATTTATTTGACCTTTTTTAAAGTCACCTCATCTATATGAACAGTTTTGATTTATTTCAATGTTAAAATGGGAAAATCGTCTCCATGTAGGCCCACCACAACACAAAAATCCCCAAATGTCCATGATGATTTTTACGAGATAACACTTTTCTCAAGAAAACGGTAGAAACCAAATAAACTCTTTACGCCACAGTCCGTTTCACATATTGATTTAATTATGTACATTAATATACATGTATGTACAGGTTCATACAGTGAGTTTACGCATTCCAGAAGCACATCATCATCCAAAATAAACAGACAAGACGCAGGTTTCTTTTTGTTTCAGTTTGGATTCTTTTCCATCTCTTCGATCGATCGATCTCCGTGGACAATATTGCATATTGAGTTTAGCAGCACAACTCTGGCAAATAAATGAAATTTAAATGAAAAATAAATCAACAAGTTACACTGAAAGACGTTCACATTACAGGTGTTCATTTGTTAAAATACGTTGACACATAATCCCTGAATATGATATGAGTTCATTGGTGATAAATAGTGTTAATGAGTAGACATTTATCTCAACAATTCGTTCACAATACGTTCTGACTCAGAAGGCTTTAGATATAAATAATTCATGTCGTTACACCATACTAATCATGTTCTGCGAGTGATTGATTCTGTGGATTGCAGATATCTCTACGCGGGCACTTTGATACTTTTTAGTTGACTTTAAAGGTCTTTTACGCGTACTCTCCTCCCGAGGACTCCTCCTCGGAACAGGAGCGCTGCGCCAAGGTGTCCATGCCCTTCTCGTCGATGGTCGTGCACAAACCCTTCCGCTTCTTCTCCCGTTGCTCCATCTTGATGGTGTCGTACAGACCCGTCGGGCCGTCCTCCAGCAGCATGTTGCGCTCGGAGAAGGACGGTTTCATCTGCGTCACGTTCTTCAGGAGCAGCAGCGCCGGCGCGTAAAGCACGTTGGCCAGGCCCATGCCCAAGTTGAGCTGGACGAAGCCCAGGTCGTGCACGATTTGTCCGGCCACCACGGGCCCCAGGGCGTAGGCCACGCAGTAGGAGATGTCTGCGATGGCGTACACGCTGCCGTACACGGACACGTGGCGCACGTCCACCAGGAAGCCCAGCGTGGGCAGGAGGGCCGTGTCCACGAAGGCGATGCCGAAGCAGATTCCGCACAGCGGGATCATGAGCTGTCCGAAGTTCTTACAGGCCGGCACGGTGCACGAGCTGGCCCCTATGAACACCATACCGATGGCGCCGTAGAACCACTGCAGGTTCGGGTACTTGGCGGCTAATTTGACAGTGATGAACACGCCTAAGACGTGCGGGAAGAAGGCAGGGAACCACGTCATCCCGATCTCCCACTGGCTGGAGTGCATGGTCTCCTCCATCCAGTTGGCGATGGTGGGCTCCAAGAAGGCCAGCGGGATGTTACAGATGGTCAGCGCGCCCGCCACCACGGCGATGTAAGGATCGATCATCAGTTTATACATCGGGGTGCCCACCGGCATGTTTTCCCTCTCTCTGTTGGAGAAGGGCTTCAACACAATCAGGCACATGATACCGTCGGCGAGGCAGACGCCGGACAGGATCAAGAAGGGCACCCACTTCCCGGCGAACTCGTAGAGCACCCCTCCGAACGGGGGCGCCACGAGGCTCCCGAAAGAGATGAACGCCAAGGCGATGCCCAGCGCTTTGCTCCTCTCCTTCTCCTCCGTGTATTTGTCCGCGATCAGCGCGATCCCCGACGTGTCCGCGAACGCCGAGCCGATGCCCTGCATGCTGCGCGCCAGGAAGAGCGTCGCGTAGTTTTCGGCGAAGGCGAAAATCAGCGTGGAGAGGAACATGATGTTGAGTCCGATGAAGAGTGGGATGTCGTAGCCCACCCGGTCTATGAAGGTGCCGCTCAGCGGGTTGACGAGAAGCTGCACGATGGCCTTGGACGCGAACAGGACCCCGATCTGCAGGTCGAAGTTCCCCTTGGGTGCTTTGTGGGTGCTGTTGGTGGAGTTTGCGCGATGCGCAGCCGGGTGGGCATGTTCCGCTGCGTTCTGTAGCCCTTCAAGGTAATCTGGTATGATTGGCACGATCACCATGTAAAGCATGTTGTCTAACAAAAGTACAATACAGACGATGACCAGAATAATCCGTTTCTGCCGCTCCGGGTCTTGGATGGCAGAGCCCAGTTGTTTAGTTCTTTCGCTCATCTGGGACAGTTTGGAGGCGGCAGACTGTGCCAAATTGGCGGCTTGTCCCTCCGTGGTCCCCTCCGGCTCCATGGTTTCCTCTGTCTCTCACGTCTTCAAGTCTTCAGGAAAGTCAAGTCGTTTCCAACCGCAGCTGATTTGGTTACAAGCTTACGCGCGCTTGGCACATCTGCTCCGTGCTGTATTTTTTGGTCCCTCGTTGCGCACCGGGAGCCCCGTTAATGAGCAAGACAACGTCCCCCCCGCGTAACCTCAGCTCTGTCTCTCTCCTTTGCGCCGTCCGTCATCGCAGGCGCATTTCCACTCTCGTGACTCGGAGTGGTTTTATCCCCGTCCTCCCCGCTCTCTTCATTGTCTCATATCCCGTCATGCAGGTGACGCGGCGGCCCCGACATGCACCGCACTCGCAGCTTTGGGCTTCACCTCCACCACATTTTTCGCCCGGGTTGAATCGGTGCGCTCCGCTGTCTGAGCT
>OMNV01009269.1:44082-55511 GCA_900303265.1 Brotula barbata | reverse complement strand
TAACATCACAAGCTTTCTTTCATCAGAAGGAGCTGACAGCAAACATGTTCCAGATGTTTGCTGTCCAAATGTGCATCTATTTCTGTAGAGAAGAACATTTTTCACATTTTGTCTTAATGAACACTAAATAAACACTAGATTGTTTTTGTTATTACATTTGTGGGTTTTTTCCATTGTTGCAACACTGAGAGAAGACAGGCTGCAAAGTGTTCAGTCCAAAATGGTATATGCACATTTCTCTTAGAAGATGGACAGAAAACATCTGGAATTTGATTCAGCTTCCTAGAAAGACCAAAGAAAGAGGTCCTTTGGTTACAGTTCCAAGTTCCAGTTCCCAGGTGGGGCCAGTCTACGTTACCAGCCTATTGTGTCTCTGATTGGTGGCTTGGTGGTTTGCACTGTTGCGAGAAGCACCGGAGTTCGAATCCCAAACAGCCTAGTCTGTGTGGGTTTTGCATGTTCTCCCCGTGTCCGTGGGTTTCCTGCAGGTTGTCTGGTTTGCTCCCACCTCCAGAGACATGCATCTTAGAAAAACTGGAGTATTTAAATTGAGATGTGAGTGTATCACATCTCAATTTAAATACTCCAGTTTTTCAGCTTGATTGAGTTGTCTGTCTCTATGTGTTGCACCCTGCGTTAGACCAGGGACCCGTTCAGTGTGTACCCCGCCTTTTGCCCAATGACTGCTGGTATAGGCTGCAGCCCCACAGTGACCCTGACCCTGCTAAACGACATAGATAATCGATGGATGAGACGAGGCTGCTTCGCTACACACAGCCATTGGGGGCCGCCATACTTACGCTGTCTACATCTTCTAGCATTTTGCTAGTCTCTGGCACATCAGGGGCATTGGGCACATTAACCATCATGGGTGTCCGTGTCCTACCCAGTGTGCCAATAGAGGCTGTCTTCACCACATGGGGGTGAGTAGGAGGCCCTGGAGAAGACATGGAGGACACAACAGAGATCAGTTAAGACCTGCAGCCTGAAATGTAGCCTCAAACTTAGTCCACATGCATGACTTGACCTATCATTCTAATGATTCCTCACTCTGATCACGGTTACTGGGCAACTGTAAACGTTCCACTTTAGATAAGCACCGTACATTTTTACAATCTAATTTGGTAAAACATTATTTGCATGTTATTTATAACATCTATTTGCTCATCACTTAAACATGATTTTACGTAAATTTGATGACTTGTCTGATGAATTATTATTACCTTAAAATGTTTTATGAAAGTCCTCATCTTTGTCTCTTGGATGACATAGCAAAGAACTTTGTGGTCTTTCCTAAGTCTAAGTGCGTGTGTGTGTGTGGCTGCTCACCGGTCTGAGCAAGCAGCGGTGCGCTGGGCAGGGCAGGTGACTCGTATGTTGCGTGGCTGCTGGCTGGAATGGCGGGCACGGCAAAGCTCTTAAGTGGGTGGGCGTGAGCATGTGGGTGGGCCGGGCGGTGGGGGAGCAGGTTGCTGGAGTAACTGGGCTCTTCCTCTGTGGTGCTGGAGCCATGGTAGCTGCCCTCGGGGTCGGCCAGGATCTCCGAAGGACAGGAGGCCTGGGAGGAGGCGGTGGGTGGGGGCATAGGCTCAGAGCTGGGGGTGTTCCTCACAGACTCTGGTGGAGGCAGAGGAGGAGTTAAGATGGACAATCAACAGCTGGCTTTGTGAGGGTTTACAGGGTTGGAGTTTAGACCTTGTACATTAACACGTAACAGACTATGAACAGGCTACATGCTGTATCTTAGTAATCAATAGTTTATCAGCAAGCTGAAGCAACACTGACACGTGCAGATCACCTACACACTAATCTGAGGCCAAAAAGAACAGCTTATCTGATGAACTGCACAAAAGATGATGGTAATCCCTCTTACACCGCAACTCTTCTACTGTATCTATTTTCAATGACCCCTGCACTCCATGCTTGACACAAAAGGGAGGGAGGGAGAGAGTTAATTCCCATGTGGTTATTTTAGAGCTAAAGGTTTTAGTTACCAAGTTATTTTCTTCAGAGTCATGACATTTTCCAATGAACAATCAATTTTTGTAGTTTTCGCAAATTCACAATTAAGACTTCAAAAATTATTTTTAACGAATAAGACGGCTTTGAAAGATCAGTTTAAGATATTCAAATATGAAATAAGGGCCTATTTTTACACAATACCAGACTTGTTAATGATGTTTAAAAAATCCATTATAGATTCCTATTACGATCTGATGAGAATTCAAGGAATTTTGGCTAAAGGTAGTTTTAATGGTTACACATTGTACCTGTACCTATCAAAACAACAGTTCTTTGGGTGAATAAAGTGTTAAGGAAAACATACAAAACATACATTGACTGTAACCACAGTAAACAGAGAGGGTTGGAATATAGAAAACTGGTGTAGTGTTGAGTCTTGGACTGCATGTGCAGGGCAGCACGTTACCCCGCATGCAAAATAAAACCAAATCAATAACACATCCAGCTGCACCCCTGAGGGTTTGGTTTATTTTAGTGAAAGGAACGTAAGCAAATGATTGGAAGGGAGACCTGGAACATCTGAATGTGATGGCAGGATGGAACAGGGATTTGTGGTCAAAATATGAACAAAACACCATGGCAGATGTAAAAAAGTCAGTGACATGATGAAAGGAAACCAAATGAGTATGATAAATGATGCCCGCTCCTCTGTAATTAGTCTTGTGTGCAGCAGGTGGCAGCATCTCACCTGTAGAGTCCACCCTGTCTAGATGGGAGATGGGGGTGGCGCAGGCGTGCGGGCGTGGGTGCCCACTGCCCTGATGGTAGAGGTAGCTGCGTGTTGGCGATGCCAGGCTGCCCATGTGATAATGGTGGTGATGGTTATCAAGAGAATGGATGGGGTGAGCACTAATCACAGCTGTGAATGGAAATGAACATGGACACACAAACACAAACAGGCGCGCACACACACACACAGAGGACAAGGTGTTTAACCAGCTGTAATACTGATGAAGGATGTGGATGAATACACACACACACACACACACTCACTCACACACACATACACATACATACATATTCCTCGACTGAACAGAGCCAAATATCCTCTCAGTCTGTCACACAGACTGCGAATCATGATGTCATATCATGAATTCAGGAGCACAAAAACGTGAGCATGAAATGGATTTGTTCAACTGATTACATAAACAATTGCATGAAACTGATGTGCCAAGCAGCCCTGATGACTATCATACTGTATTTGGCACTGGATAATTTCCTAAAACCTCACTCAGCACACACCCACACACACTCTCACAAACACACACACACTTACGCTGAGGCGGCTGAGCGTCAAATGGCATCATCATTTTAGGTCTCATCCCTCGTCGACCTGCTAGTGTAGACATGCTGTCCTCTGAATCATGGCCTAAAAGGTACGGTGGAAACCAGCCAATCAGACAGAGCCACTATTCTACCTCACAGTCTGACCACATGTTGACTTAAGTCACTGATTTTGAGTTAGCTCATGTACTGTATGTTATTTGGAGTTCCTGTACTGCAGAATGCTGTAACAGTTTGCACTGAAATCATGAAGAAATGGGCATCGTGTATGAAAAGCATGGAATGTTTAGCATGACATTAACAAAGCAAACGAGTGTAAAAGACAAGTGGTGACGTGTGACAAAAATCCAAAACTCAAGGTCCTCAACCCAAACCTGAAGGATTGAACAAACCTCTCGCACAATACCCAACATGCATTTCCTGTTTGTTTGCCAAACCCATGAGGTTTTCCAAAGTTATTACACACGTAGTCTGCCAGGACAACATTTCACCATGATTACTCTCTGATAACAGCACATCTCTCATTGGTTCCTTCAAGACTGACCACGGTAGGAGTTGCGTCTCTGCTGCAGGTGGGGGTCTAGACCGCTGTCAGCTGGTGTTATGTCCTGTGAGCTACGGGGGATGGGCGTTTCGGTCATGACCGGGTTGGGGTCTGGAGACTTGTCCATAGGCTTGAGTTCTAGCCTCTCGTGGTGGATCCACAAGTCTGGTGGTTTCAGGTCTTTGGAGTTCCCCTTGTATTTGTGGGAGCCGTTGGAGGATTTGGAGGCAGCTCGTTTCCTGGGGCGAGAACACGGGAGAAAGGGGAGTGAGAAGTGGACAAAGCTGAATCGTGAGGAATAGGTAAGAAGTGTTAAAGGACTGAACTAAAAGGACTGGTGAAGTAAAAAGATTAGAAAAAAATCTCCCCTCGTTGGTCATAAGGTCCATGATGAGAAAACTCTTATGTGCTGCTTACTTTTTCTGGTGGGATGTGGTACGCCTCGTGCACAAGAAAGCCCCGACCACCACCACTATAATGGTGAAGGCCCCCACTGAGATGATGATGACAATGACCAGGATGTGATTCTCACTATTTCCAGTCATCCCAGGTTTACCTTAAAGCAGAGAAAGACAGACAGAAAGAGTTTAATTCCGTTGCCAGAGATAACGATAATTAGGCGCTTATAGTGGCAGATACTGAACTAAACCGTGTTAGACAGAAACTAAAGAACTGTGCTGCCAGAAAACAGGCATATCTTTTTAAGGATTAATAAATATGACCTTCAAGGAGAATCATGAATCTTTTTTTGGCATATTCAGCTTTACTGTGATAATTACCGTAGGGAGACAGACAGGGGCGAGAGAGGGAACCTGTGTCGCTGTGTTACACGGCACGTGCTTCAACCAGTGAGCCATTGGGGCGCAGAAAGAATCGCATGTAACACACTCAGATCATGGGGAATGCGAGGACAACTCACCCATGGCGGATCCAAAGTTGTCCGGTGGAGGTTGGTTCATTCCAGGCTTCATTGGGAGGTTGGAGGCTGGCAGGGAAAACAAAGTTTGACTGAATATGACAAAATGTTGCCTCTGAGGGTTTGAAGAACTATATTATAAGATCCCGGCCCGAGTTTACGCCAGGCCAGATGAAATTCACAGAGAGACAGACACATGAAGTGGCAAGTGTAGAGGGGGAGTTTACCTTGGTCATTAGCCATTTTGTCAGAGGACTCAGCTTAACAGGCCAAAGAAGAGCAGGAAGGGAGAGACAATAACAAGCAAAAACAGGTTAGCTGAAAAGAGCAGTGAGGGAGACTGTAAGACAGAGGGAGAGAGAGACAGGTAAAGAGAAGAAAGGGCAACACGGTTGACTCAAAACTAGGAGAAAGAACAGCGAGAACCATTACAGCTAAAAGGAGCAAGAGTGTATTATGGACACAGCCAAGAATTTAAGAGCAAAGCAACAAAAATACTAAAAACCACACACAGTGCAATTAAACATCTTGTTTTTAAACCTTTAAATACTCCTGCTTCACAAAAGAACGCCTTATAGGATGTCTGTCTATATAACAGTTGGAGCAAAATAACCTGAAACAGCCTTTACGCTGTCAGGGTGGACGCAAACCCGATGACCAGCATTTCTGCAATTCAGTCATCCCCAACCAATCAAGAATGTTTGGGAAAAACACCCTGGAAACTTTCTCACAGTACGCAAGTTGAGCGTTGTCGCACACCAACAAAACACGAGTTGTGCTGTTATGGTCCGTGGAGAGGCTGATACACTCACACTATTCGATATTCTTCCCTGTTTGCCTGCTCAGCGGCACTGCAAAAATATTAAGATAAGATGTTGTTGTATAATTCTGAGGAGTGGGTGTTTAATTTAGACTTCTCAGTAAATGCCAAGGTACTTTAAAGTTGTTTACTCCAAAGTCATGCAGTAAATGCCTCAAAATATCTCAAGGCTTATGTAGCACTACTTGTTCAGGTATTCAAAAGCATGTCCCACACTACCCTAAATGTAACCTTTAGGTGACCCAACTACAATTGGGATACAATCATTTTCAATCCCAAGATGTTTTCATACACATTGGTAGAACTATTTGGAGAGCAAAACAGCACAAATCATTGAAAATAAAAACCCTATGGGGAACTTTGAGTTGGCTACAATAAACATGTACAGAATGTACATTAATTAATAAATATTTATTAAAACATGAATATATGATGTAATGATGTAAATTTGTGCATTACTTATTTATAGTAGTGAACAGTAAACGACTTAAAGACGTAAAGACTTTTCTTCTTTGGCTTTGCTAAAAGAAATCAGGGATATAAGGCTGATTTCTACCAATTAGTGCTGTAATTACTCTGAATAAGTCTTTATGCCTGGTTTGTCCCAGTAAAGTTCAAGAAACCCAAAATGGGGAATCAAAGTCGGATTCATTAACATATAACAAAATTAATTATTACATCATTAAGTTCGTTCAGAGCATAAATTAGTTCATCTCATATGCAAAGATCTCAATAATTAATGCCTGAAAACTTCTCGCTATAATACAAATAATCCCAGAGCAACTAAGACAAATACTACAGATATATGGTTCAGTCATTACTGTCTGACCACCATTACAGAAGGGCTGGGTCATTTACTAACACACACTCAACGGTACCGTGGGCTATTTTGTGGCTTGTTCAATGTATTGGTTTTCTTGGGATACATTTTTTTTTTTACTTTTCAGTGATTTGTGGTACTTTATTATAATATTTTTAGATATTTTGGCTATACTTCAATCATTTTGGTGATATTCTACTGTACTTCTGGGGTACTTATAGCAGTAGCTTGCTATTTATCTCCACTGCTAACCATCTCCGTGCCTCACTTTCATTACATTTGGCCAGCATAGAGAATAAGGATGAATAGCACCAGACTGATACTTTCTTGGATGACGGGCAGCCAGCTGGATGCCACGTCCTTTCCATCCCTGCTGTCTGTCTTGTTCTCTGGCACGTTGAAACTTACTCTTGGGAGTGCGGAACTGTACAGCCTCAGACATGGGGCCCATGCCCTTGGAGTTTCGGGCCTGGATCTTGAAGTAGTAGGTGGTGTCCAGCGTCAGCTCCTGGATCTGGTGGGTCAGACGATTGCCGACCACAGGTTCAATAACCCAGTCGTGGACCTCTGCATTGACATCTGTACTGTAGTAGATGATATAGCCTGAAACAGGGATGATCAGAGTGAGTGAGAGATGTCTGATAGCTCTTTAAACGTCTGTTAGGAAAGCGTAAGGCAGTGAGACAAACAGAGAGGCATTTCAGACATCCTGTGAGACTAACCAGTGATCTTCCCATTGGCCTCAGAGGGAGGCTGCCAGTTGATGATGATCGTGCGAGGTTTGTTCTCTTTGCTCACCACTGTCACGTCTTTCGGGGACGAGCTGGGAACTGTGGTCGGACAAGTCATGACTTGTTAAACAGCAATGCCTGGTGTTTTCCATTGTTCCAAATTCAGCAAGAGTGTGTTTGTATATATGTAAATTGGCTTGTGTATGTTGAATGAGCTCATATTGTTTGGATTACATGCATATAGTGTTGCGAGCGCTTTGCATGTGTTGTTAGTCCTCCTGGTTTCACAGGAGATTATTTACAGTGTATGTGTTGTATAATATTTGTATGCAGTAAATCTGCATGAATTGTTGTGTTTCTGTAATACATATCACCGACTTGCACAAACCCCTGGCTGGGTAGAAACAAATTTGATATTTAATATTAGACTTAAAAATGGTTTGTAGGAGCCAAACACTAAAACAGATCAACAAAATTTAACTTCTTAGTGCAAAGAATTTATTCTTCCAAATCTGAAATACAAAGGTTCGGGGTTAAGAATGCAGAGCCCCTCCCACTCTTTTCTCCACCTAGGGGGACGAGATGTTTCCAATTGGTCAATATCCACATGTGGGGCTCTCTGATTGGTCAGATTCTACAACTTAGCTTGTATGTCATTAAAGCTGTTGCTAAGAGATCACTTAGTACTACACACACTACATGATGGTACCGTGAAGTTTCTCTCCTGTATTGCTGTGCAAAGTGCTCCTAATTACAAGTATCTTCTCTGCGTCTCCCACAATTACAATCTCATTAAAATTCAATTGTTAGTGCAAACACTCTAAGCTGACATATGCGTTGCCTAATCATCATATATTTTTTATACTGATAAATTTAATGTTTACTATGCAAAACATGTCTCTCCTGATTTGGTAAACAGATGTAGTTGAGTGATAATTTTCACTGTAATAACGACAGTCTGCATACAATATTTTGTCCAAGCTAAGGGACGGTCATTTTGCCAAGCAAATGTACAATAACTTCAATTGATAAGGAAATCAGTAATAAATGAAGATAAAAAGAAAATTGGATTCAGCTCTACAAGCCTGAATCCTTAAAGACCCAGGCCTTGGATTCAGGCTCTACTGCTCCTCAGACACCTGGCCACAGGTCTGCAAATCAAAGGGAAATGTAGAAAAATGAATCTTTTGCTTTTACTTTATGTGTTTATTAATTATAACATTCTATTCCATGGTTAGGTTTTGAGTGATTGAGTGATGCGGGGTTAGTGCAACTTACTGTGAGTAAGAGCAGAGCAGTACTTAAATTAAGTTCCGCAATCACCATATTTGCTGCAGGTTTCCAGCGCAGTTACTGTGAAATCTATTGATAAATACCTTTTTGTTTTGAGTTTTTGGCTCATATTCTACTTTGATGCTTGATATTCCTCAGGCGTGTCCTCTCCCTCCACTTCAGCTGCAAAAAGTCAAACATTACTCGGAGCCAGCCAGGGGCTTGTTCTGCTTGCGCTGCTTGGTGTCTTTGCTTTTGAACATAATGTGTGCTAGTGCTATTTATTATTTTGTAGTGTTTGTAGTGATCCTACTGGTCTCGAAGGTGGTGCCCTGGGCAGTCATGCTCCACGTGCTGATGCGGCGGCCTTTGGTCACCATAACAGAGAATTCGTAGAGCGTGTTGGGCTTCAGTCCTGTCACTATGTAGTTCAAGCTGGTGGTGTTGGCCATCTAGGAACAAACGGGCACAGAACACACATAGGGATTCAACTTCGATAATGGACATCACACTCCCTATGGACTAATGAATGCCATCCTCATTCTTTTACGGAGTGTTGTGGAGCGTTTAAGATTCGTTTCACACATTGACCACTTTGACGCCCCTCCTCAAGCTGTACATTGTCAGTTACCAACATGAATACCTTGCTGTTTACACAAAACTCAACAGAATATGACACACTACAATTATTGATGGGACTACAGACATTATGGTCAATGTCCGACTGCTCAGCATTGTTTTTCTCTGTACTATGGCGCTACCGATTAACGGCGCGAATAACAATAAAATTAGACATTCACAGGGATAGCATGCTTTGAGGGATGTTTATGTTGTGCAGATATTTCTCCAATGTTACTCACAGGTTCGAGTTCAGTCGTATTCTCATTGACTGAACGTCAAACAACGTAATTACTTTGAAAGTCTCCTCCAGGGTCTGAGCGAGGAGAAAGTTCAAGATGAAGAGCTTTGAAGCAGCTTTACAGTAAAGAATGTGTCTTGCTCAGTGTCAATCGGTTTTCACTGTCTGTCTGTATCAAAGAGTGTTTCGATTCGGCAATGCAAAGTAAATGTGACAGTTATGTAACCTAAATCCAGATTTCCCTGCAGCATGCTGGTAGTTGGAGCAGTATACTTCATACAAAATAAAACTTTCAACGCAAAAAAAGATGACTTCAAAAGATCAACACTTGGGATTTAGACTGTCTGGGTGTTTTTTTGGTAGAAGCCCCAAGGCAAACCTTGGAGTGTTGTTTTCTCCTCATCAAACCTCTACTTGATACCAGTTGGTCAGAGTAACTCATCTACAACCTCGGCAGCAGCACGACTAAACATTTAAAGCAGGCTGTTTTGAATTATTTTTCACTTCCATTGTGCCACATTTGCAGCGACGCTATGCACACTGAGTGAAAACAGGCAGTTATTGGTACCTTCTTTTTCAGAAAAAAGAGCTGGCCAGTTGCCAGTGGGTTTTGCATTGGGCAAAACCCACAGACTGTGAAACATGGATGCTAGCTGAAAACTGGCTCTCGGGGCTTGTACTGTGTGTATCCTGGTAAATTCAAATATATCACAAGCTGAGGTTAGCATGTTAGATGTTATGCTTTGTCTTTCTGAATTTATCTCTACAGGTGGGAACCTCCAGACTCAAAGCTTCGATAATAAACAATACCTGTTATATAACACTGTAAAATGAAGGAAGAAAAAAAGTGCAAAATAACTGGAATGCACATGAAAAACACCATATTCAGCTTACATCCTCAGTGCCAGCTACAACAAGGGCCTGAGGGGTAAAATAACAAATGATGCTGTTACAAGCTAATCTTTTAAGACCATGACACAGTGACAAGGGATGTTAACATTTAATCTGCAAAAAAATGACTAGAAGCTTAAAGATGAACGCTTCCAACGCTCATGTTTAAGATAATTATTCAACACGGGCCTGATATTCTCCAGCAATCAACTGAGGTGTTAGTTTAGGTTAAATTCAGTAGACGTGGCCACACGACAAGACATAATCCTCTCAATCTTGGGAGTGAGCAATCATTTCTCTGTTAAAATGTCTATCCGACATCGCAACTGTTTGCTGTGCTTTTAAAGTTTGATAAAAATGGATTATTGCATTGTTACATCTGCTGGTATTATGCTGCCACTATGCCTGGGAGCAGCTGGGGGAATACTTTATTATATAGTGTGGAATGACATTACTTTCTATTTTCAGAACATCAATACGTTGCTGGAGTAAGTGTAGGACTGAAAGGATGCATAAAGTCCCTTTGCACTGACATAAACAGAAAGTAATATTAAATGGAAGCATATTACTAAAGTCTGATGAGACTGCAGTGATTTGAGTCGCACTTAACTGAATTACACAAACTTGTAAATAAGTTACTTGAGCTTAAAAGTGCTGACCTAAAGCTGGGAGGGAGGGTGAGGTTCTGTAATACCTGGGTTCAATTTATTTTGAGTTTAAAATGACAAGCAAAAGAAAGGACTTCACAACTTTGGAATAAAAACTCTACAATTTTAAGGAGTTTTCAACTGACAGGAAGAGTCACAAAAATCACGGTCCTCTCTTACCTTGACCTTGGTGTTGGCAGGGATGTTGGTCTTCCAGCGCACTGTGTAATAGCGGTTGTCTGTGATCTTTTGGTTCTTGGGCAGCGAGTTGTCAGCCCAGGTCACCTTGATGGTGTCGTGGCTCAGCACTGAGGCTTGAACACCCACGGGTGGCATCATGGGGGTGGGGTCTGGTACTGGGGTGTATGGAGCATGGAAGATTTCATACAGTTCAACATCGGAGTCTATGGGGTCTGCATACCAGCAGTTAAACCGCAGGCATGCACACAAATTAAAATGATCCAAATTAAAACACAAGGAGAAGCGTGGTTTGGTGTATCAGACAGTGAATTCAAAACAGGATGCAGGGCGTGACAGATAAGGGGAGAGAGAAATCAGGTTAATGAGTTAAAATGAGGAATGATCACGCAGGGAGGTGGAGAAAAATCACGCGGGGGGGGGGG